>JAOUZG010043906.1:1905160-1941952 GCA_026289955.1 Argiope argentata
CACACTCCCCCCCTATATATATATATATATATAGGGGGGGAGTGTGATCCAATCATAGGAATTTAATAACTTGTAAGCTAGAGTTGAAGAAAATCTATTATTTTTTTGTAGCATTTGAACTCTATTGACGAGTCAGTTTAATTTTTTATGGATAAAATTATCTTCTTATAAAGATAGTAGTATGATATAAACATGAATAATCCAATTAAACAGTAAAGTGACTGATTTTATAAAAGGTGTATAAATTACTTAGAAACAAATGCAAACAGTTTGAATGAAATTTTTTTGGAATCATGGGCTTAGTGAGTCTTCTACGTGACTCAGAACCTTTGTTATTTCAGAAGGCGTTATCTAAATTAATATTCTGTTGAAGAGACTTTGAACCGCTGAGGTCATTCGCGAATCACGTAGTTGAAGCGTTATGAATATTTATATCATAAAGGTAGAAGTTACACAATTTCAATTTTCTTGCATATCTGACAGATTGTTGCAGCAAACGTAATCCCTTTATCCTTCTCTTATTTAGATTCAATGTTTGCTTTTGCAACGCAGTAACGGAAGTGTTTTCTTGTGCTGCCTTCAAATCCAGCATTGCCCGAAGTTTGAAACAGATTTTAATGACTTGAATTGCATAATTTTAATTATCTTGAGTGGTTACTGAATAACCAGCAGTATTTGAAACTATATAATTTTAAATATAATTAAAATGCTAATGAAGATAGAAATGCGGATGTTAAATATTTATTTACACATCGCTATTTTCTACTTTAGTCGCCAAATGTAGAGGATTCCAGAGAATGAGCAAGAATGTTGAAGAACGCCAAACTAAAGCTTTTACGAATGTAACCTCTAAAACAACAGAAAATAATTGGACACTCGTATAGGTGCGTTTTACATAACAAAAGTAAATCATATTCAAATTTTTTAACTAGTAAAAAAATAAAATAATTCCTTTTCATGAGCAATTATTTATTTTAGTTGTTGTAACACTTTTTGAACATAGGCCCTTGTTAATTTATTTTACTTGGCATAATTCAGTATCTAATTTTTTAACTACATGAAGGCTATTTGAGAGGTGACTTTGGCAGTTTTATAAAATGACTGGACGTCTAAATGAACATCAAAATTTCTTCTTTCTAAACGATGAAAACATCATCTTTCTGCACTTCAAAAATCTTCTTTCTAAAATCATCCACGCAACACAAAAAAACAGGCATTTGGACCCAATGGATTTTGAATTTATCTTGGTTCGTGTATAACGCACATCTTTGTTGAAATAATCACACGGAATCAAGAATCTCGAAGTGATTTCTGTTTAGAGAAACAGTGATCTTCTACACCCTGGATGAAAGCCTCAAATAAGTTCCCCAGGAATGAAAAAGCAGGTTGTAGCCCTTTTCTTTTTAAATTTGGGGACTTACGTCTTATACCGTTTTCGCCAACGATAGCCAACGGCTTAATAACTCATTTTCGACGGATTTCAATTTGGCGATAAAGATCAACGGTTTACACCATTACCGGATTGCCATAATTGGCGGTTTAGCAACTCATTGACGACAAAATTCAAATTTGGCGATAAATTTGGACTGTATAATGCGTAAGTACCTAAATTTATTTTGTTGTAATGTAAATTGCTACCTCTTAATTCATCTTATTAAGAATTGGAGGATAAAAAGAAAAATCATAAAATTTTCCCCAGAATTAAGGAATTATTTATGGAAAAAAATACCTTATTTATCGATAATTTGTACGAAATCGGCATGATTTATTTTTCACATTTTATTACACAACTAGAAGTTTCTTAAGGGAGTCATTCCCACCCTGTCGTTGTAACCGAAGTGATTTGTATGTCTTATTTTCCTAGAAAACTAAACCAAGAGAGAGTCTCAAGCGCCATCACCGCTTACGTCATAACTCCCGCCGAAGGCAGCTATATCCAGTCTTTTAAGGTTATGATAACTAGATTATCTAACACTGGTAGACTCCCAGTAAAGGAGGTGTTAATTGTGTGCTTGTTTTTGTGCGTGTGTGTGCGTGCGCGTGCATGTGTATATGGAGAATTAGAGGACTCTCTGCCATCCGATGTGGTGTGTGTGTGTGTGTGTGTGTGTGTGTGTGTGTGTGTGTGTGTGTGTGTGTGTGTGTGTGTGTGTGTGTGTGTGTGTGTGTGTGTGTGTGTGTGTGTGTGTGTGTGTGTGTGTGTGAGAGAGAGAGAGAGAGAGAACCTGAAAAGAGCAAATGGAGTTGGAAGAATAATCTGGACATCGCTTCAACAACGGGATAGAAACTACGACTGAGTCCTAAAATCATCACTGAAAATAATAAAATCCCTTTCACGAGAGACACTTTCCAACATTCTCCTGTGTTCCCGCGCTCACGCAATTTGACAAGAGCTCATTATGAAGCCGAAAACCAACCACCATACTGAAGCTTCTTATTCCCATTTACAAGGAATTAATTCCACTATCTGCGATAGCGGATAGCTGAATTAAAAGAATCTGACACCTTTAATTTGAACTTCTTGTTCTCTAATAGAAACTATTTAATTCCGTGTAGTTGATCATAAAAAAAGAACAATTTTAATCTGACAACGAAAGATTTATATTACAGTCATAAATTTTGGTAATGTGTGACATTAGAATTTCTTCTGCAATATTTTAGATAAACAGATATCTATATTAAAAAGTATACTTCGAAGCTAATTACAATTCAATTACCTAATTGCATATTCCCGTTAATAGTATTAAAACTTTAAACTACATTATTAATATTTAATATTTAGAATCCCCGTGGAGAAAAAAAGTCAAACTTATTTGATGAGAAGGACAGGAAGGAAGGAATTGTAGATACTGTAAATATGCTTTCCCTCTCTAAAAGGCACCTGTTTGACCGCTGTAACATCCTTACAGCTGTGAGGTGAACTGTATGATCCCCTCACTTTGTAATTGTTCCAGGCTGCCATATGGGGGATTCTCCCCCTTATAGACATCATTTGGACTTTGAATCGAGTTCAGATAAAAAGCCACACATGAGTTTTTCGTCCTTCCAAGGAAATAAATCGTATCTTAAAAAAGAAAACAAATTGTCAAACCCTTCGGATGTAACTCTTTCTTTATTGTGAGGGGTCAGGGATGGAGGGTGGATCATTAACGAGCATTTGCACGGTCAAGTGGAGACCACTGGGGATGTTTCTGAATAACTATTGGGTAACCGAGATCTCAAATGCACCAATGTGAAAATGAGAGGCGGAGTTTCAACAGCAGATAAAATGGAAGATTTGGAAGGACGCGAGGGAGCGGAGAGAAGATCTGCAAGAGAGCTTGGCGAGAGAATTCAGAGTCTTGAGGCATTCGGAGGACAGCAGTTTTGAAGGAAGTGAGAGAAGCTTCGTGTGAATCGACCTTGTGACGAAAAGATACACCCGACGATTATCCCTTGAGCTATCCTTGTAGTAGCCGGATGCGCAAATGGCTTGTTAGCTTTTTTCGGTTAGGCTGTTTCTCCAAAATTAATCAAGGAACTATTCAAGTATAACTGTTAACTGAGTTGTTAATATTATAATCATATCAACCTAGATTAAATCGAAGTGTTGTTGTTGTTACTAATCCCAGATGGCCCAGCAGTGCCAGACCATCTCCATAAAACTCAATATTTCCAAAAGTCCATAAATAGAACTGAGTCTTTGAGAATGTCACGCTTTGTAAAATTTAGACATGTTAAAATGTGAGTGGGAGAAGCTGGAGCTCTCTTACACCAATGACAGTCCGGGAAATACTTTTGTTCCGGGTGAAAAGTGAGGCCTTTAGTATGTCCACTGATGAATCGAGAGAGGGCTGTACTTTGTTTTCTATCGCCCCTGGGTCTGAAGGGCCCCTCCAGGACAATCTCTAAAGTACCAGGTATTATTCTGAGGAACACGCCAAAGCTTATTTGTCTCCACTTTTGCAATTGAGGAGATCTCTGAATACGAGAGAGTGTGGACATCACCGACTTCGTCAGTGGTAGCCGCCACGGCAAGGGCGTCAGCTCTCTCGTTGCCTTCAAGTCCGATGTGGGAAGGGACCCACTGAAAGTTTGTCGAGTTGTTTTTATGTATATAAGGCTGTAAATAAAGAATTTGTCTTAAAAAGCTATCCTCTTGTTGGATTGGACAAGATAAAGTCATTACGATAACGATATCTAATCTGATTATTATATCTTAATGGTTAAATATAAAAAAAAGCAGACAACAATTTTGAGCTCAGATAAGAATTTTAAATGCTAAAAGATTGTGAGTACTTTCTTATACCCCTTAAAAAGTGATATTTCATGAAATTTCGAAAGAAATAAATTCCACTAATGACTGGATTAATCTCCATTTGTCTCCCAATTTTTAAATATCAGTTTAAAGCACTCCATAAATGTTTGAATCATCTAATTGCTAGAGATAAAACTTTAACAAAAAAGCAATGGCAAAAAAAGGAAGAGTTTTATTACAGTTTTTTGTTACAAAATCATTAGTATACTTATTATCCATTTGCATATTTTCTTATGGTTCAGTTTTATTCGCTTTTAAATTTTGGATATTAATCATCAGATTATGACAAAACTTCTCTTCAGGCGTGAAGCAGTTATTCAATTATTGGAGGATTTCGACAGTGTTATAAATTAGAGAAGAGAAAGAACCAATACTATAAAAGGAAGTTAGACATTTCAATCTTTCTATTTTTATTTCGGTAATTGAAAATAATCGTTTTACACTTCCAGTTAGTAATTTGATTATCTAACTTTAGATTTTTATTCATTATTTATTCAATAAGAAATGCAAGATTAAGGTTTAATTCAAGATTCGATATGATTATGAAAAATAGTAAAAGGAAGTGAAATATTAAGTAAATATCAGATGGACTAATTAAAAGTAATTTATTTAAACTGTTTCGAGAAGCATTTCAGTCTTCAATTAAACATAAATATATCAACTAAAAAGATAAACAGAAATATATTTTGACTTAAAATAATTCTTTTAAAGTTTGTTTCTAACTCCTTTCAAATTTAGTCATTAGTCTGCAAATTAAGTTGAATTTTCTTGGCTTTAGAGTCTAAATTTATTATATGGATTTAGATTATGAATAATAATACGGAAGAACATCTACGGCTATTCATAAATTATTTGAATTCTGGAAAGAAAATTAGCAAATAAGAACTGTTTCAAGTGAATACATTCCCTAAATCATTTAAATAAAAATTTGTGCGATCCGTAATAATCTGTAAAAAAAATTTTATCATCTGTATAAGCATCTGAAAAAAAATCTGCTTTGAATAAAGCGTTGTCATTGCATTTACAAAAGCTCTGATTTAAAAAAAAAATTAATGACAACGGCAAATAAAACCTAGAAAAATTTCCTTTTCAGCACGTGATTATATGAAATGAAATAAATAGGAAATGTGATATTTTTTAAACAATAAATGCAAGTCAAAGTTTTTTTATGATCGTTTGCAATACTAAAGTGACTCCTTCAATGAAGAAATAAAAATGAATAAAATTTAACTTGAACAAGCACGTGGTGCTTGGCCGTTCGAGAAATGATGTTCTGACATGATACATTGGAATATGCATAGCAGATTTCATTTTAATCTTTTTCTAATCAGCCAAATTTCCTGGTGCACTTTGATATATGTTAATCGTTGTCCAGTAAGAATATTTTTTATCTATAATAAGAGGATTATGTTAGCTTTTATCTTTTATACAATATCAGATTTTATCGTTAATTTTAGAGCATAATTTTTATCACCATAATTTCCTTGCATTTGGAGCTAAGGGCTAGCAAATCATATGAATTTTAAAAGGCCATTATAAGTAGAAATATATTAGTGCATTATCTATTACATTTATTTGTACAACATTAAAGAATTTAAGCTGAATCACATTATAATTCTTATACAAATTTCATAATAGTACTTGATATGTTTACATATCATGAAGAATGCGTACCTGTGATGGCATATGATGTGTATTAACCTGTGAACAGGACTTCTGTTAAAGTCTTGAAGTATTCTTTGGTATAAACAGAATCCTTTTGTCTCACTTTTTACACCTACTCAAATATTGTCAATTAGTCTTTGTCAATTTATTAACATGTTAAAAGCACAATAGATTTAAAATTGAAATTGAATTAAAAGAATTGATTTCTTATGTGGGGAATGAAATATAATAAAAATATGATTGGAAATGTTAATTGGGTAGAAAAAAATAATTTGTTATTTAATTTCCTCGCATATATACTATTGGAAAATGCAGTTGTTTATACATATCCCATGGCAATGTTTTTAAGAAGTGTAAAGCAATAAAATCTTAATGTTAATTATAGAATATCATATATATTTTAAAAGATTAAAATGAAATCTGCTATACATATTTCAATGTATCATGTCTGCACATAATTTCTTGAATGGCCAAGCACCTCGTGCTCGTACAAGTTAAATTATATTTTTATTCATTTTAATTGTTTCATTGAATGAGTCACTTTAGTATTGCAAACGATCCAAAAAATTTGTCTCGCGTTTATTGCATTAAAAAAATATTGCATTTCCTATATATTTAACTTCATGTAATCACGAGCTCAAAATGACTATTTTCTTGGTTTTATTTGCTGTAGTCATTAAATTGTTTTTTTTAAATCAGAGCTTTTTTAAATGTGATGGAAATGCCTTATTAAAAGCTAATTTTTGGGGATGTTCGTGCAGATATTAACATTTTTATTTTTTGCCTACTAGTTTTTGTTGATGCCACAAAACCTCATTCCTAAAACAATATCATGTTCTGACATGATAATAATGATTTAAAGAAAATTAGTTTTTATTGTACCCCGTTTTTAAAATGTTTATTAGATTTATAATGATAAAAATTTAAAATGTTTATTAGATTTAAACATAATGTCGAAAAATTTGAAAATATGTATTATTGAAATTCATAATCGATGTTTCGCAAGCAAGATTACTCATACAGCAAAAACAATCCTTCCTAATTTTGGATTTGTGGATTTGTTAAGTCAATCATTTGATTTTATTGTATTTAAAATGTTTATTAAATACAATCAAACACTTCTTTGGAGAAATGGTAAAAAATGAATAAACAGAAAAAAGGAAAACATTGTGTAAATACATGGTACAATCCACTAAAAAGGAATGATCTGATCAAGGAATTTATACTGAAACTTACGTGGAAATAATTATTAGTTTATTCATGGATTAACGAGCTTAGAGCAACAAATTCATACATTAAGGGCATCAGGAAATAGCCGGAACGATCAAACAGAAATTAGATCCGATGTCAATAAAGGGTTGTTACAAATTACCCCCATTTAAGGTTTGATTCAGTTGCTCTAGATATGGACAATAGAAAGTGCAAGATTTGTTAAACGTATAATTATGAGTTCTATTTCCATAAAAAGATATACTTCTCTATTTAAGAAACTCAGGATAAGTGATTCATTTCTGTGTATTTCTAATCGCTTTTTTTCTAATAAATTAGAAAAAACTATTAGAATTTTGTTGGAATATTTTTTATGAGAAGTGAAAAAATTTCGATGCGATCTCCTGAAATTTTGAATCTTTGGTGAAATGTTAGATACATTCTTATTCAAAGATCAGGTTAGGAAAAAGAATAATGCTTTTAAATTTCGAAAGAATATATTTTAAAATATAGGAAAGTAAAAGAATTATACAAAATATTGCAAGGGAATGCATAATATTGATGAATCATAAGTATTGTTAGAATGTTATCGATGCCGATTTTCCAAATGTCAATTTACTGGAAATCGTTTAGTGTAAGGAAATTAATATTAAGGTAATGAAATTGAAACTTTTTTGTTCCTTTCACCCTATTACATTCTGATGTGCAATGTTTACAGAGAACATTTTTAATCACATTTCTTTTCTTTATTCTTCTTTCATTTTTCATGAGAAATTATGACAACCAACCATACACACCTCATTTAATTAAAGGAATCCGGATTAAATTTAAATTATCGAACTGTCGAGATGGAATTGGCGAGAACTAAGGCTGATTGCTAAAAGCCATCAATCCTTCCCCTCATCGGAAACAGATAGCAGACCCTCCACAATTTCTGTACCCATATGGGTGTCAAGAATGAACCAACATGTTGTAAACTTCTTATTCTCATATGACCCACGTCGGATGAGAAACCATGATAGATAAGTTATATTATTTTAAAATAGTTTATAATATTTAATTTACCTCAAAATATTTTTTAAAAAACTTTTTAAAGAAATCTATTTTGAAGCAATAAAATAAAAATATCATGGAAAAAAATACACCATCGCCTTAACTAAGGGAACTAGTTTCCAAAATTGGACTATTAATTTCTTCTAGTATAAATCAAAAGTATTTAGTATTATAAATTTCGCCCGATCATATAATAGGTGAATTCAAACTGACATTTTATACATTATATTATTTCTTCTTCCTCCACTGCTTTCATATACATATGATGAATTATGAAATCGTAGTTTTTTTATTTTCCTCCTACAAATATTTAATACCCATAATGCTTTTTTATCGAGTGCTTTTGCCTTTGTTTTAAGTTTACCGAATTCCAACTTACAATGAGTTTGATATTTGATTATCTCAATTCTTTTTGATAATCCAGACAACTGTTTTTGTCTATGTCTATTTTTATGACTACACAGAAATTCTCCCTACTTCATGGTTAACTTTTTAATAAAATTATTAAAAAATTATAGTAGGCAAACAAATTTCCTCTCAAAGATTATAATGATCTCCTTCTTTGGGCTATTTTAAAATACATAAAAAGACGCAAGATGCTGTTAAAGTATTCCATTCATGATACCTGATTGTAAACTTTACTTGTTTACTAATAGCAGCTATCTGCCGCATATTCATTGAAGATTATTCCATATACCGTACTTACATTATTGATATAAAAAATTTCCTATTTAAGAACCCAAATATTCTGTTTTAGAAACGATTGAAATGTGATATGACGTTCTTATCATTACAAGCATATTTTAAACAAAAGTATTCTGATTACAGACAGGCTATTAATTTTACATAATTTCTTTTTCGAAATCCGCAAATTCAACAGTTTTCGTTTCCTTGAACGTAACGTTCTCGTAAAGTATATATACACTTACAACAATGGTATATTGATTTAAAATCTAGAATTTATGAATGCCTTTAAATAGACTATGTGTCAGTAATCGAGAAACGGCATTAGCGATTTTGCAATGGGATTTTTTTTTTAATTTTACATTTGTTCTTGATATTCTAAAAACAGCTTTCAATATTATTTGATTACTTGTATAAAACTATATTAGATTATTTTAGCATGTATTACTCATTTAATTGTATGAGAGATAAAATAACAAGAAAAATTTTATTCGATAGAATAGATTTAAAGAATTTAAATAATATATTTTAGGCTCATATCATTCATTTATATCAACCGAAGAACAGGTAGTTGCATTTCATTTAACAAAAACCTTAAGGTTTTTTTATATCACTTATTCCTGATTACCTGATGTGATTATCTAGGGAAGAATCAACTTGCAGTCGTGATGTACTCTTCCAACCTGCAATTACTACAATATATATAAAAGGAAAATAAATAACTAAGAACCCCTACTTTTTCTCAGTTTCTTAAGATGTTCTTAGCACTGCCAAGTCTGTCTGTATGAAATCTGTCAATAATAATTTATTTGGTAGTTGGTAGAAGATTTGCTGACATGACAGCAACGATGCCATCAATTTCGAACACCTCTGGTTCACTCTCGAGGAGATTCAAAAGATTTTTTTTCTCGCAGCCATAAATCGTTTGCTATCATGGGAGACGAGGATTTTTCCAAAATAGTTTTTCGTGCATTACGTTAAAGCAAACAGATTTTGAAAACGAGAATGATTTTCTTTCTAATTTTTTCCTATGGAAAGAAAACACATTCTCGGTAAAATCAAAATGAGCATATTGGCGCAACTTTTGAAGTCGAGTTTAATGTTTCAATTTACTAATCCAATTATTAAGACGGGTACTTACATATTAGACCATCTAACTTTATCTCCAAAATTGAAATCGTCGCCAATGAGTTGCTAATAGTTGCAAAATTGAAATCGTCGCCAATTATGGCAACCCGGCAATGGTGTAATCCGTTGATCTTTATCACGAAATTTAAATCCGTCGCCAATGAATTACTAAACCGTTGGCGAAGACGGTCTAATACGTAAGTGCCTTATGACGTTGAGTAACACAAACAATGAGCATCTGCTCATTTTTTGAAGTACATCAAATTATTCTGTAATTATTTTATAAATTATAATTTGAACTATTTAATTATTTCTAAAGAACTTTTTGAATTTCGAAAGCAAAAAATAAATGAGCCTATAAAAAAAATTTGAATAAAATTTGCAAGTACCTTTATAAAAAATATAGTTTCAGAGTTCATTTCACTTCATAATGAAAACATTTCAACATCATTATGAAAAATACAGTTTCGGTGGGTCCCGGAGTTGTGAATAGTATTTGTTTTTCAAATCAGGCGGGATATTAAGAAATATGATCCAAAAACTGGACATCTATACAATTTAATATCCGAATTTTGGATTGGTTATAATACATCGCTGAAACACCCATGAAGCTATTGAAGATCTACGACTGTCAGGCAGAATTCATTTCACGCAATTTATATTAATAATCTTCAGATGTGTCACATTATTAAAAAAAACCTGTGCTTTGTCTCTTAAATTATGAATAAAATCTGAATTGTAGCTTGCTGCAGAACTTACGGCATTGTTCAAATATGAATAAAAAGAGCATGCCTTACCCCATCAGGTTTGATCTCTGATTTTCTTTTGTTCCCACAAATCAAATCTATTTTTAAAAATTAAATAATCTAAACGGAATATTCGACAAGACGTGCTTCCAAAAAGTGATTCGCATTGAAAAATGCATTGCAATAGCCTTGGGGGGGGGGGGGAAGATCGGCCTCATTAAATGGTACCTTTAGGAATTGAATCATTTAAAAAGATTTCAAAATTATTTGGGACAAATTTTATTTGATAGTATAATTCGTGTTTGTTATCTAAAATAAAATAATATATCGCTTATATTATAGAAGATATAAAGATAAAAATGAAACCTGCTATGCATATTTCAATGTATCACTTTAGAACATAATTTTTTGAGCAGCCAAGCATCACGTGCAGACGACAAAAAAAACGTTGTCCCGCATTTATTGTTTAAAAAATATCACATTTTCTCTTTATTTCCTTTCATATAATCACGTGCTCAAAATGACATTTCTCTAGGTTTTATTTGCGGTAGTCATTCACTTATTTTTTTAATCAGAGCGTTTGTAAATGCTATGGAAACACGTTATTAAAAGCTGAATTTTGGAAATGCTCGTGCAGATAATAATTTTTTTTGTTCTTCGCCTACGGATTTCTGTTGACGCCATAAACCTCATTCTCAAAACAACATCATGCTCTGACATAATAAAAATATAGTAAAACATAATTTATACGTAACAATATGTACTTGGCATAAATGATACTGTAGTAAATAAAATATAATGGTCTATTCATTAGCTGCTGCATATTTTCACTTACATTTGAGCAGAATCTAAGTTATTAGATTCTGTAAAAGATAATTACCACAGAAATAATTATTAATTCCGTAATCTCGTTCAGTTTAAAACGCACAATTTATGAGCATTATTACGTGTTAAATTATAATTGTATTCAACAAATCAATTTCTCGAGTTTAGGATGAAATATTAATTACCTATTAATTAATTGCCAAATTAAATCTTGTAAAGAATACGTCATTTAAAT
Organism: Argiope argentata; assembly: GCA_026289955.1. Lineage (NCBI taxonomy): Eukaryota > Metazoa > Arthropoda > Arachnida > Araneae > Araneidae > Argiope > Argiope argentata. Next base: position 1,917,003 of record JAOUZG010043906.1, read on the forward strand.
ATTTCAAATGCTCCAAAAGAAAGGAGATTTTAAGATTTATTCTGACCACATCTCTCGAGAAAGAACTTACTACCACGATAGCGAGAAGCTCTATGATTCATTGTGTCTTGTTTCAGAAATAACCTTGAGTATACTATAAAATATCTGGTTAGAACTGAAAGTGTTCAAATTTCTTCTTTCTGTGGGCGTGTGGTGGTGGTGGGAAGGTATTCTTTCGGGATTTTCCACAGTCCGAGATGATAAAATTGTCTCCATCTTGTAAAATTTGAACTGAAACTGTCAAACTTAGATAAGTTATGTTTTCCGAAACGTCAGTGAAAGACGAGTTATACTTGACTTGAGAGTGACTACGCTGTCGTTTTGGGGAACAAATCATATGTAGCATGTAAATTGTTCCTTTTTCCTTTTCTAGAGAATAACGTCGAAGATTCGAATATTTTGTTATACCCACTACTAAATCTTAAACTAGATGTATATATATAATTAAGATATTGTTCTTTTGATTTGTAAGGCATTTGATATTTATTTCAATACGAATAAATATTTGAAATTTTAATATGGTAGTTTTTACAATACAATATTATTTATACAGCATTTTAATGAGCAAGTAATATAATTACGACTGGTACAATTATTTTCAGAATTAAATTAATTATTGAAATAATTATAAATTGTTTAAAAAATGTTGTTGCTGTTACTTATGGGACTTGCCTATAGACAAGCCCCCTGCTGATACAGCAGCAGATTTAAGCCGAAAGGAGCGTCTCTTGTTTCTGAAGTAGCGCCAACTAGGACCAACAGTATGACTTAGCTACACACACACCACATTTGCTTGCACAGCCCCTTTTTACAGGGGGGGGGGGCACAATCACATATCTCTCAGATAGCACACAGAACAACCATGCCCAAACCGGTACTCAAATCCGGGACTTCTAGAACATGAGGAAGACGAGCTACCTCTGTGCCAGAAAGGCGGCTTAAAAAATGTTTCATCGAGCAGTTGTCAAAGTCCGATATAAATCAATGAAAACAACAAAACAAATTATAACGTCGCCTTTCCCCCCAAATGATAATAGGCATTCCGACCAGATTTAATGTCATCCTTTTCACCCACGCATATTTAAGTGCATACGGAACACCAGATGCAGATCCTTTTCACTAGTACAGTCATGGTTTCTGGTGGTTCCCAGGTGGTTTTCTGTCAGTATTAGCAGTGAATTGATTATAATAACCATCTTTTCTAGATGGATCAGCTACAAAGATGCATCCTGTTGTTATTGTTACTTATGGCACTTGCCATATTGGACAAGCCCCCCGCTAAAACAACAGCAGATTTAAGCCGAAAGGAGCGTCTCTTGTTTTCTGAAGTAGCTCCAACTAGGGTCAAGAATACAACTTAGCAACACACTCACTGCTTCCACAGCCCCTTTTTACAGGGGGAGCACAGTCACACATCTCACAGATAGCACACTGAAGAACAACCACGCCCAAAGCGGGATTTGAACCCGAGCCTCCCAGAACACGAGGAAGACGCGCTACCTCTGTGCCAGATAGCCGGCAGATGGCCCCTTAACAGACATCCCATGATCGAGTGCAGACCATTGAAGTAGCGTTGCTGATCAGCTATTGGTTGATAAGGAACTCAAGTTCACCAATAAGAAAAAGGGAAGTGGATATTTGATGGAAATTAATAGCGGAATTTATTTATTTTTAATTCAGAAAAAAGAGCAGGAACGGGCTTCGAATTGGAGTTCGGAAAGACGTCAGTGTTTGGAGAATTAGTTCCTGATATTTTGAGAAGCTCCAGGGTTCCGAGTTAATATCCATCCGATAAATATCGATGGATTTCTAGTTTAGCCGTTCAGAGATAATAGAATTTTGACGTTTTATTTAACTATTATTTTTGGTGACTTATTCTCCGATTTGATCGTGGAACTATTTTGTTATTGCACTGTTATTTGATACTTGTAAATAATACTAACCTAGGTGGAACAAGCTATTTTTTGTACTTATTAAAGGCTGTAAATAAAACAAATGGTTTGCCACTTTACTCGCTTATTTGATCGGTCTGGATCAAGACATTACAAAATAAATACGCTACTAATTAAAATAAATATACCTATTAGCATGCTTTTAATCTTTTTTATCATTCATTTTATGTTAATAAAAAAAAAGAACACGATTTCCAAGTGGGGACATTGAAGAAAAAAAGAAAAATCTATCTTATTTTCACTTTAAACCCATTAATTTAAAGTACATGTTGACTCTATAATTTTCTTTTTTTTACTAACTATTTCTTTTAATCATTCAGATGCAAATGCAAATTATCGAATATTTAATGAAATATTTGAGGAACAGAATGTAAGCGATGTTTTCAAATGTTGCTTCGAAAGGAATTCTTTTTTTATAAACTTGGGACGTTTTTGCATAACGTAATTAAAATTCGATGGGAAAGAAGATTTTCAATTATCTCATTTTTGCTTATTATTTAAGTGCATTTATATAGACGGTCAGTAATAAAATTACTTCCATATGGAAACACACACACAAAGAAATGAAAATATTGTTTCTAACCATTATCATAAATTATATTGTATAATTTTTTATCTCATTAAGATTTTTAGCTTAATCAACGTGCTTATGTCTTATTTACGTTTATAACGATCATTTATTCTAATTACTTCGTGATTATTTTTTTATCTTATTAGATATTTATTTATTAGTTTTTTAAGACTAATGAATGTGTGACATCTATAATTGTGCACCATATTACTTAAGCAGATACACAGTTTTTTTCAAATTCTTTAATGAAACAGACATAAATCTGAATTTTTTTTACAATTTCATAAATTTAGCCATACTCTAATAATACTCTTTTAACCGGTCAGGTTGTGTCATCTACTCAAAATAGCAGCCCTTGGTCGCTACTTAACATATCTAGCCGTAAAATCGCCTCTTTAACAGTCTGATTTTAAAACCATAGGAAGAACTTTAAGAATTGATGAAATATATAGAAACAAGCAATTTACCACAGTAGAATATGAATTCGCAAATGCAAAAAGTGACCTCTACAAAGGGATTTTTGCTGTTCAGTTAATTTAAAGAACTGGGTGCGTTCGATAAAATTTGCAATACTGGCTCCTTAAGATAAGCTCCTCCTAACTAAAATGTCACCAAGATTCAAAAAAAGGATAAAAATTTATGCTTTGAAAATTCAAAGAGTTGGACATGAGGTGTCTTGCCAAGCAAGGAATATAATGGAGAATATAATACAATACATAAACACCTACTTTATATTACTAAAATTCGGTTTACACAGGTTTAAGGCGACCAGGGATTTTTAAAATGATTTTTTGTAACTTTCATCTGAGCAATTTGAAATTTTACAGCATTAAGGGTTAACACTATAGAAGATGACACATAAAATGTTAAAACATTATATTAATTTATTTAGGAGTAAGGGGGGTCAATATAATATAATGTTAGGGATAAATGACTTAATGAAAAATGTTCCAGGCTCTCCAAATTGGTTCTAAAGTCCTCCAATTATTATTATTACTTACTCTAGCCCTTTTGAAACAAAATTTGGTATTAATATTGAAGTTTGAGTATGAAATATCAAAATTAACCAATGTAATAACTTAAATCCACTGATTTTTTAAAAAGTTTATGCAGTTTTGAGTTATTATATTGGTTAATTTTGATATTTCATACTCAAACTTCAATATTAATACCAAATTTTGTTTCAAAAGGGTTAGGTATCAAAGGGTTAAAATATAGACGCTTATTAAATTTTGAATCATATCCTTCAAATGATTGATAGTATGTCGGTTTGCACTTTTTCAACTGTAAATGCAATAACACATAAATGCAACGCCTTTAATCTCTGAAATTCTGTATGTAATCGTACAATTATAACTATAGTTTGAAGTCAAATTTTGGTTCCAATTGGTCTTCAAATGGAGATCCGATAGACATATCGCCAAGGTAGATTCAGTAAAAACTCTAGTTGAGCCCCAAAGGTCTCTATTTCTTAATTATCGAACACGAATGTCATTCAAGGTACTCACAACCTTATCAAAGTTTTGCAAATATGCGAAGTAAAGACGGCAAGGCCTTTATTGAAGTAGATGGAATACTTTTCAAGAAGCACTCTCGTCGGTTTTATTCATACAAGTGAATTGTTGGGAGATCGTGTTTCATTAAATATTCATTAAATTCCAATCTCACGATCTATAGTAGTTGTCATTTGCATTTGCACATTGCGTTCAATTGAGAAAAAGCTTTTTTCGCAAATTTTATCGACTCTTAAATTTAACTCTTGATATTAGAGTAATTTTACATTTAGATAACAGTTTTAAAAGTATAAACATTTTCTGTTGGAGGAAGAAATTAAATTAATTTATTTAGATTAGCGGTTATTTATGTTATACAGAAAGGTTATGTTGATTTATTTTTCTGCCAAAACATTTTGTTGACTGTAAGTGAGTAGCACTTTTGAAAAGTATTAAACCGGCCAAATAAAATATACAACATTATTCCATTCATTGAAAAAGCAATACCATGGAGATATTTCTTAATCTTTTCATCTTTTAAATAATTCAACGCATTAACTTTCGATGATGAAGAATTTAAATAAATTAACTTGATAATATATTTAAAGCCGCATAACTTCAATTCATAAAATGAACAGAAATAATTTTTATCCTTTTATATGATGAGACTGAATTTATAATTAAAAATTTGTTTTTACTGATATCGATGAATTTTTATTTGTGTTTTTAAAGATATGTAAATATTGCAAAAATTATGTAGGTGAAATCAATCATATAACAAAAAGATTAAAATGAAATCTGCTATGCATATTTCAATGTATATTGTCAGAACATCATTTCTTGAACGGCCAGGCACCACGTGCTCGTGCGAGTTCAATTATACTTTTTATTCATTTTAATCGTTTCATTGAATGAGTCACTTGAGCATTGCAAACGATCCAAAACACTTTGTCACGTATTAATTGCTTAAAAAAATATCACATTTCCTATTTATTTCATTTCATATAATCACGTGCTCAAAATGCCATTTTCTAGGTTTTATTTTCGGTAGTCATTAACTTATTTTTTTAAACCAGAGCTTTTGTAAACAGAAGACATCAAAAATCTTTTATTTTGTAGCGAATTTTGTTAAAATTTCTATACACAAAGAAGTAGGTATATAGATATGTTTTGCTGTTTATAAGTTATTATAATTCCAAATAGTTTCATTCGTAATAAAAACCTTCGATTTGAAACCTTATTTTAAATAATGACAAAAAAATGTACAATTGCAAAATAAGGTATTATTAAATAAGATATTAAAATTAAGGTATTTATTTAATAAAGTATTATTGCAATAAGGTATTTATTTAATAAGGCATTATTTCAATGAGGTATTCATTTAATAATGTATTGTTACAATAATGTATTTATTTAATAAAGCATTATTACAATAAGGTATTTATTTAATAAAGCATTATTACAATAAGATATTTATTTAATAATGTATTTTACAATAAGGCATTTTTTCAATAGAGTGTGAAATATTTTAACATATAATAAACAAAAATTTATTTATTTAATAAGGTATTATTGCAATAAGGTATTTATTTAATAAGGCATTATTACAATGAGGTATTTATTTAATAAGGTATTGTTACAATAATGTATTTATTTAATAAAGCATTATTACTATAAGGTATTTTTTCAATAGAGTGTAAAATATTGTAACATATAATAAACAAAAAATTTAAAGTAAGTACATAAAACTTATCTGTAAAATTTAAAGAAGTTATATTTTAAAATTATTAATCTAACATATAATAATTATATAAAGGATAATTTATTTTAAATATAAAATTTAAAGGGAGCAAAGTTAAAGTTCAATTAATTATGATGAAAATTTTGGGGGAAATAGAACTAAAATAATAAAAATCCCAAATGATAAATAATTCCCTAAATAAATTTAACAGCTTTGAAAGTCAGTAATTAGACAACGAGAAAAACTGTCATAATTACTTCTTTCAAATACAGGTTTTGTTTATCAATTTTTTAACATTTACACATTTTATTTGTTCCATGCCATAAACTATGCAAAGAGATTCCCAAAGTCTGAAAAAAAAGTTTCCACAAATCTGTTGACTGCTAAGAAGATAATTGGATTTGTAAAAGCCAATTTGGTTAGTGATGTGAACTTAAGTGTAGAAATAAAAAGAGTTCATGTCATTTTTATACTCTACAAAATATTTTTAATCAACTACAAATCGATTTTGAATTTCTATTATCTGCGTGTAAAATAAAAGAAACGGAAAAAATAAGTTGAAAACAACTCAATGTAAATTAGACAAATTTGAAAAACGTGCGATTTTTTTTCACAGCTTGAATAAGAATAAAGTTTTAAAATATATTCTAAAATACAGTGTATCCAGTAAATGGGAATAAACAGCGAAAAGATTTTTAATCGATTAAATGGGAAATTTTCAGACAAAAGAGCTATTAAGATGTATTCCAAGAAAACATTTAAACAACTTACTTAGAAATAAAGAAATGAAATCAATAATAAAAACATTTTGAATAAAGCTCCAAACAGAATTTCGGAGATTAACTAAACTTTGAAAATAGGAAAATTCACCTTTTTGCTTTTTCATAAAATCAAAATGCAATACAAAAAATTCAAATTATGTAAAATGAAATTTCTGAACAAAAATTAAAAGTTTGCAAGAATTACCTCTCTTTAAAATAAAGTGGTTTTTTTAATCATGAATATGATGTTGTTTTTGGGATGAGGTTTTTGGCGACAACAAAAATCCGTTGGCCAAAAATTAAAAAATTATTATCTGCACGAGCATCTCAAGAAATTAGCTTTTAATAACGCGTTGCCATCGCGTTTACAAAAGCTTTGATTAAAAATAAATAAGTTAATGACTAGAGAAAATAAAACCTTGAAAAATGTCATTTTGAGCGCGTTATCATATGAAACGAAAGAAATAGGAAATGCGATATTTTTTTAAACAATAAATGCGAGACAAGTTTTTTTGGATCGTTTGCAATACTAAAGGGACCCATTCAATGAAACCATTAAAATTAATAAAAAATGCAATTCAACTTGCACGGGCAGGTGGTGCTTGGCCGTTCAAGAAATTATGTTCCGACATGATACATTGAAATATGCACAGCAAATTTCAAAATTTGCAAACACACACATTTAAACTATGTATATTATGTTTATGCACATACAGATAAAGCATATTTGTCATGTATACACAGGTTTCTCTAATGATTGATTATTGACAGCTAATTCGCAGACCGATAGAAATTTAGGAAGTATGTCACTAGAGCATCGATAAGAATGAATAGTCCTAAACAGTATGAACAAAGGATGTCATTAGACTAACTAACCGTCGACGCCACCTCCCAAAAAACTTAAGGAGGCTGAATAAGACTTCCGCTGTGCTTTATAAACATTCATAAACTACTGAAATTTTTTAAGTATTAGAATAATTTTATTTTCTACGATGCAGGACTCTATTAAGTAGAATGATTTTGTTACAAATGCCTTTACTCCATGACATTGCTCTTATGATGATAACTCACCCAAATTATGAAAAAATTTGAAGATCAGGAGTCATTTTACATAATCGACTTAATTAACGCAAGAGGTAAAACGATCAAAATTTCTAACACGTTGATCAAATATCAAAGATTAGACTCTCAGAAAGATACTTTATAAGAGGTTATTCGAAAGAATATTTATATAACTTCAGCTTTGTAGGCAGATGTCCGGTTATAGGGTTAACGCGTCTTCTCCGTTATCTGGGTGTCTTGGGTTTGTGTCCCTGTTCAGGTATGGTTACTTTTCATCCGTTCAATCTGTGAGATGTGCGACTGTGCCCCCATATAAAAAGGGACTGTACAAGCGAATTTCATGCGTGAGTAAGACTTACTCCAGACCCTAGTTGGTGCAAGAGTACGAAAATCAAGAGGCGCACCCGCGGCTTAAAATCGCGGACTGCGTCCACGAGCTTGTCCATGACAATTAGAAACAACAGTCTAGTGATCTGGTACAAAGGGGCAATTACGAGAAATTAATAGTAACCAATGTCAAGCCTTTCCAGAATGGCAGGAGTTTTCTGCATTACTTGAAAATTAGCATTACAACTAAATAGTGGTCATGAATTTATGAAGATTTCAAAATGAAAAATCCTGATATTTGCTCATACATTAAGAAATATCAACATACTCTGTATGATAGTGGACTAATAATGATAGGTAGGACCGATGACTGAACTCGCAACGTGAGGTTTTTCAGCTGTGTAGTATAGCCATTAAGCAAAAGTGACACGCGAGTCTTATAGATGTTTTCAGGCTTATTAGGTTTCCTCCCCATACTCTCCCACAAATAATTCGGAGGTGAGACGAACAATATTATAGCGACTAAGGAAGGAGAGTTGGCGCGTCTAGGGAGTCTGACGACTTTTTCTCCTAGTAACAACCACTGGACTTGCGTGATCACTTTTGTACAGTGGTTATGTTACGCGACTACAAACCATAGCGTCACAGGATCCGTCCTTGACCTTCAATTGCTACAAAGTCAACGAATAAATAAATGGGCTGTCTCTCTCTTCAAGAATACAGCACAGATGATATGGCTATGTTGCTTACAATCAGAAGGCAGAAAATAGATTCCAAGGGAGAATTCGGTGTATAGACTGGATAGATATTTCGAGATGACTTTAAAACGCGAGTGACTATCTGCGGCTTTCGGACATTCAAATTCACCAATGGTCAAATTGGCACAAGTATTCAGACAGCTTATAATGCGACGATCAGATGCCTCAAATTATTTTGAATACACTGCAAAGAAAAGGGAAAAAACGAGTAGTTGTAACTGATTATTTATAGTAATGTGTCTTTCTTTCTCATCAAACAATTTCAATGGAATTTTTTTCCACTTGAATTCAGACCTGAATATAGGCGAAACCTATCAAACGTCAACTGTCATAAAAAAACAGAAAATGTCTTTTTATAAGTTTTTTTTCGTAGACTGGATAGCCTGCGGAAATATATGGTATACGCAATAGGAGGGTTAAAACAAGAATCCAAGGCCAGTGTTCTCATTAACTATCAATCTATTGAGTTGTTTTCTATTTTGAAGGATTGACACAACTAACAGACTTTTTCAAATGAGAACAAAACACATTATATATATAAAGGAGTATGTCTTTCGTAATAAATATGGAATTAAACCTTTAAAGTTTTTTTAATACTGTTTCCTTCGAATTTTATTTACCCCCATCTTGAGTTTGATTGATTCAAGGACATTGTACTACACACCATCAAAAAACAATTATCATTTTGTGATGAAAGTTGCCAGTCTAGTTTCCTCAAAGAGACTGCAGAAATATTTAAGAATTTTAATAACCCTAGTCACTCTTTAGTAATAAACAAGTAATATAAAAATCATTTTTTAAACCAATTCCTACTTAGGTTAAGAAATAATATTGTTATTTTAGTTACTTTTTATTAAATAATTACAATTAATACAGATACGTATAGATAGATAGACATGACAGAGTCACAATATTAAGCGGCAGAGTCACAATATCTTCTTTCTATACTTGGTGCTCAAACTCGCAGCCCATGAGATGGGAATCCAACGCCATATCACCAGACTATCCCGACCTAACTATTATAATTACTATGAACAATTGATCAAAAAATTATATTAGCATTGAATTATCAATTTCAATAGAGGATTTAAAGCCAATTGTGGTAAAGCAAAATGCGTGATTTTTCTACATAAGTTGGGGTACACAATACAGATTAGAAATTTTTAATTTTCTATCTTCGTTATTATTTTAATTCGAAAGTACTTTAAAATGAATCGGAAAAATCAATTAATTTACAATGTTTGATTTTAAATGATTCAAGCATTATGAAATAAACAGAATCGTTTGAAATAATCTGCCGAAAACATGTTAAGCATAACCTGATCGTCGTTGGGGAAAAACTAACTGAAATCGTTACTTATTTGGCGACGGAGAAATGAAGACTATTGGCAAGAAAAACAGTTTTTAATTAATTAATAAAAAATTAAGTAATTAATATTTGATAAACTATATTATCATTAAATGTAATCCACTACAAGTTTTTAAAAATTTACTTGAAATTGATTGGATAAATAAAAATTACTTTATTAACAACTGAAAATATGATCAAGATATATTTATATAGTGAGAGAGTGAGCTAATACTAGGAATTAACTAAAATTGCTAGACAGGAAATAATATATATAATATGTGAATTATTTACTTAAATCTACATAAATTCAAAAATTCGAAGAAACTCCTTTCTTGATAGAATTTATGTCTACTTGTTACAATTATAATATCAGGAAATTCCTCTGAATGAATTCATTTTTAACTCTCATTAAATGAATTGTCAAAATATCAAAATACTTTTGACTACGAAAGAATGAAAACGAGAAACACGATATTTGAAATTCATTTTAGGAGCGATAGAGATATTTTTAAGGCTTTACAAATATTTTGATTCGGCATGCGGAATAAATGAGATTTCAAAATCTTCGAAATCCTCATTTATCTTTCTAAGAAGGTGAAACGAAAATTCATCGGAATTTGAGAAAAGGATTTTTCAGAAATGTTATTCGGCCAGATATTTTCATCAACAAAGTATATAAAGGAAGAATGAAGTTTAGGAAATCCTTTTGGATGGGATTCGACTCGTTATCTTCTGAATTTTCTTTTGCAGGCACGCAAAAGTGCCGTGGGAAGTTAGCAAAGCTGCCCGGAAAGGTTGTCAGAAACAGATACACGCAGTGGAATTGGATTTATTCATCATATTTGATTTCGAGAGTACGAATCTATTTTTTTTTACAATAATGAAAAGAATCGACAAAAGGGGAAATCCATTTAAATATTTATTTTTCGAGAACTGTCACAGTGTTGCAAGTATTTTCGAAATTTCTTAACACACAGAAGTTGTTGTTACTAATAGCACTTGCAAAGGACAAGAGTGCTGACGGTCGACAGCGATTTCAAGCCAAATGGGCGTCTCTTGTTTTTGTAGTAGCGCCACCTAGTGCCAAGAGTAGGACTTAGATACTCACTCATCACATTCACTTACACAGCCCCTTTTTACAGGAGGGTTCATTCACACACCTCACAGATAGTAAACAGAAGAACAGCCATGCCCGAATCGGGATTTGAACCTGGACGCCCAGATCATGAGGATCAGAGGAATGTCGGCGTTCTGGCACAGAGGACGCCGACAACATGCAGGAGTTGTTGTTGTTACTTATGGCACTTGCCATGGACACAGCGAGCAATCCAGCGGTTACTAAACTATTCCTTTCACCAAATAAACCCGGCTGGCGCGAAGCTCCTCGCCAAACGTCGCCAATTGCTTTCTCCTTTCGTGAATTTTCGCAGCGTAGGCCCGCTTGTAAAATTAATATGTGATATTAGTATCAGTATAATGTAATGTATATATCAGCACCAATATAACCTAATTTATATAAAAATTAATATAATGTTTAGTATAGTTATGCCTTAAATGCCGCGTTATTAATGTTTTCTTTGAAGGTGACAGCAAAATTTATATGAATATTATATTGAAGTGGGATCGTAATGCGCTGTCCCAGAATTCATCTGAATTCTTCCCTTTATACAATACTTTATACAATACTCATATTCCTTGCCATTTATTTAAGCCGTAAAAAGGAACAAAACAAATTTAACAACTTTCATGTTTTATCCAATTCGTGCTTTGTTATTAATCATATCTGATATATATATTTTTTCCGTGTCATAACTATAGCATGTGTAACTAACATTTTCAATATTAATAATATTTTCATGTCATGAAATGCATCAAAGAATGAAACATCAGAATATATTGCAGACACAACTAGAAAGTAAAATAAAAGAAAAATAGGGATGGAAATGAATTTTTGCATATTGCTTTCGATAAGAAACTTATTTTTTAAAAAAATTCTTATTTCCTTTCCTTATCACAAAACAACTTTTAGGAATTTCTTTTCGGACGATAGAATCAAGAAAGCAAAATTCTATTTCCAACAATTCTTTCTGAAAATTACGAAGCGTTCTCTTTCAAACAGCGGTTTATTGCAAAAAAGTTGTACAGATACTGTTCTTTATTGTTTATCCCTTTATTTACCGAATTACGTTCCTATCATTTTTTTAACTTCATTTTTGTACCAGTAGTTAAGTTTCCTAGCAGAATAATCCAAAGGAATCTAAGAGAAAAATTATAATTGATATAAATATCTTAATTAATTTAATTATTAATTACACATTTTTGATTCTTAGCTTATATTAACTTCTTGATATTTGGGTCTGTTAGGAAAACAACAAGTATTATTTTTGTACGTACGCGTCAAGAAGTTTTCGGTAAATCGGCTGAATGTTGTTTACGTGCCTCTGACATTATTAAATAAATTTTATTTTTTTAGCAAATGTTACAAGTAGCAAATGTTACAATTAAATTTTTTAAAGCATGTGAGTTGTTTGAAACAACTTCACAGTTGCTGTAGTGATTTAATGGAATTAGCGAGCTGAATAAAATATCCAGTAGATGTTGAAGCCTTGATTATTTATTTCTAAATCACGTAACCTATAGAAAGAATAATTATTTAAACCGAGTGCGAATAATTCGCGCTCCCTAATAGGTCATATTCTCCATGTTCTTTAGAATAGAAAAATAGTCATATTACGAAGCCATAATCCATATTTAAATGGTACTCTTATGTACCGACAGGTAATAAAGGGTTATTTCAGATTTAAAGAGGCTTTATATATTGTTCTACGATAACTGTATTGCATTATATATTTAGGAAACTGATATTTGATATAATTAAAAATAAAAATTTCACGCAAATGAACGTATGTCGCATGCTTTGTTACCATATGATTATCATTTAAATTACAGTAGAAATCACAATCAAGTTTCCGATATTTACTCTATTTTAGATAATATGGAAAAAATACTCTTATTTATAAGAAAAACAATGAATTATTCATTGATTGCTGATATAAAACACTAATACCAGAGATTAATTGACAAAGGTTTCGCTAAGGAAGAAACGATACATTCAGTAAGATACGAAATTCAAGCAAAAGCTTAATATTTCATAATTATTGCGCACTAATTTTGTTAATGATGCTCTTTGCCTTACCCAAGCTCCAAATTTTGGGGAACCACTCATGAAAATTTAAATCCGAATGCAACCAAGTTAGTAATTTGTATTTATTTTTCATTTGCCTAGTATTTCCAGAATATTGTTTTTTATTTTCAAGGCAACTATGCTACTGAATATTAAATCATCAATCTGCATGAATCAATCTAATTTCAAAACTTTCATCTATTTCATTTGGTAGAATTTTCGTATGCAATGTTTTTGTCTTTTGTCAACCTTTTTCTGTTTCTTTCGTTTGAACACTTGCAAACCTTTATTAATTGTAATTATACTGAAAGGAAGATTCTATAAAAAGTTAATTTTCAATTTTCATAATTTTTTATCAAATGAGAACATGATGTTATTTTTATTAGGAGGTTTTAATATCACCGAAATTTACGGGTAAAAAATAATTTTACTTGTTTTTACAAGTATTACATTATTATTATGCATACTTCTTTGAAAACAGATGCATATTTAAAAGGTTTCTATGCTTTTACCAATATTGCTTCATAATTACGTATGCTTCTGTGATAGCAGATGCATTTTTAAATGGTTGATGAAGAACTATGACATCATAGCTGTTATTTCATCTCAAAATCGTTCGAACTCCAAAACTTTGTTTACCAGATAGGAAAATTGAAAATGAAAGCTAAAAAATATATCATTATATTTATATACTTATACTAGCTGACCCGGCAAACGTTGTTTTGTCATATAAATAATTTCCTAGCAATAAATAATTTCCTAGCATTCCCGTACCCGGCATTGCTCGGGTAATGGAATTAGTGGGGGATAACAGTGCTACGTGCACTTAGTTACGAAATTCCTCTATAATAATTACTTATTGTCTATAATTTTTTCCTAATTTTGGGAGGGTCCCGGCGCCCCTGGATTCCTTACATATATGCCCTTGTCCTTACCGATCCTTAAGGATGCTTTTAAAGTAGTTATTTTCTTTTCAAACGCAGGCCATCTACATTTTATTGTTATACCTGTGTTTAAGCAAGAACTTCTTTGTATACAACATTTTTTGGAGTTTTTTTTTCCTGTTGATAAATTCATTAAGCTGCTAGATGAACTGACTCGGGAGAAAGCTACATAAAATTGGCCGTTTGAAAAACAGTCTCCTCTTAAATTGATCCCTGCTACTTTTAATTTCTGTCCTTGTGACTTATTAACGGTTATTGCAAAGCAAACTTTTACGGGAAACTGCAATCTTCTAAATTCAAAAGGATAGCTCGACGGAATTAGTGGACTGCGGGGTATTAAAACCAACACTCCTCGAGCACATCCAGTAATAATCGTAGCTTCGATTACATACTTATTAAGTCTAGTCATTCGTAGTCTGGTGTCATAGCATAATTTAGGTGGAGGAAGGTTTCGTAGTTGCATTACTGGTGTCCCAACTTTCAGGTGAAGTATGCGAGGTGGAAAAACTGGAATGAATTCATAAGACGCGTAATTTTTGCAGGATTGTTTTCAAAATTGATCAGGGTGTGCCAAAGCAATGCCAAATTATACAAAAAAAATTTAGTCTCATTTTTATTTATCAATGGATTAGATTTGTAATGTTGAAGAGGGAAACCCAATAAACGACAAAATAATTTTTAAATGCGCAATTTTCTATCAGATTTTTTCAATCTTTCACACGATTTTGAAAAGTTTATCGAATTTTATGTAAAAAAATTTGATTGAGTTATCTTGAAAAGTTTCGGCGTAATTCAATATTAAAGCGAAATTTTGCCTCTTCGTTAAAAAATTCGTCAAAAATTCAGTTTTAAAAATTCGATTTTTTAAATTATATTGCAGAATACTATATCGTATTGCCTTTCAGAAAACATATTTTCTGTATTTTTCCAGCTAAGCGTCTATTTTACAGGGCCGTTCAAGAAATAGACCCGCCAAAATGAACCTTTTTTAAAAAAATCGATATTTAATTTTTGCGTCAATGTTTCGTAAAATAAATTATATCTCCGTGGTCTACGATAAAAAGTCCATCCGATTCCACAGCGATATTGAGTATAAGTTGAACGGACGCGTAACGATGGCAATTTTAAAAACGCGGTTTTACTGGACGAAAAGGTACTCATGAGCGATCGCTTCTCCGGAAGGTCGGGTTTCACTCGGAAAGTAACTTTACAGGTTTTAATTTCACAGAAATTAAGGGGTTTTAATTAATTTCTCCTGAACTAATTGATATTTCGGGATAAAAAATAGATGTTGGCCGATTCTCATAGATACCGGATAAGCACAAAAAATTTCATCAAAATCGGTCAAGCCGTTTCGGAGGAGTATGACAACGAAAACTGTGACACGAGAATTTTATATATAAGATATAGGAATAAAAACCGACAGAAAAATCTCGTGATTGTTTTAAACCAGTTTAAATTAGTTAAAGACATAAATTAATTGAGATAAATAATGACTTTAAAATAATAATATTCTCACATGGTAACTTGAAATTTACGAATAAAAATTTCACTTTAATATACATATTTTTTTTGTAGCTAGAAGGAATTATATATTTATACTCGCCAAATGTGAAAAGGAAATTTGGGGTTAAGATACTACTTAAATTATAAAGTAAAATCAACATATTTAGAAGTACAAGTTATTTTATTACAGATATATAGTATTCGTCTTTACAATAATTGGATTTAATAATTTTTCTTTGATCCATTTCTTTCATTCTCTTTATATTATAATAGGTATAAATTTTGAAAATAATATCAACGATTCAATATGATTTCATGTAAGTATATAAACCATGAACTCGTTCGAATTTTATTAAAATTTAAGCAAATATTTAATTTAGTACAAAGAATAACTTAACGCATTAAATATTCATATACGACGTATGACGTAAATACTAAAGTCAGTTTATCATACCACATTCCTTTTATCGTAAATCTAATACCTAAGCTCAATCACCAGAGCTAGAAAGCAAAAATCATTCAAAACAGGAGTCAGCGAAAATTAAAACAAGAGACACGACTTTGTCATAATAGTAGGGGGAGGAGAGAGAGACTGCATTTGCACGTCTGTGGTCGAATGTACATTGCGTATGAGTTTACGTTAATTGCGTAGAAGATATGTTTAAAAAAACTGAAATGCGATATTTTTGGAATAAAAATTCTATTTCAGTTATTTATTTGCGCCTTTTGAATAATTCATTGAAAAGGTATTTCATTCATGGAAGAAATTCTATTTGCACAAATTGCAGACGATAGCCGTTAACTCCTGACGTGCTAATATTTGCTGAGCGATGTTTGCTTGTCTAACGAATGTATGTAAAAGAGAATAAAGCTGTTTCCGAATGCTGACGGAAATTTAAATATTTTGACGCTGAATGAATATACAGGTTTTTGGAAACTATTGCTTTAAATAGGTGAAATCTACACCTTTGATGAAACATTAACTATAAACTCAGAATTTCCCTAATGAAAAAAGTTTTTCTGTTTGAAAATTGGGAATACGCACTGAAAATAACAACCGCATGGTATTTCGGTTCAAATTTAGGTATTATAGGACTTTCAAATATAGCATATAAAATTAGAATGGTTTTTTTTATTTGACACAGAACTAAAAGAATTATACATTTAAAAAATTGTTATGCTCAGCCATAAAAGAGAGTAGACTCCATCCGTAAAACAAATATTGTTGATTCGGTCCAAGACACTAGAACATTTAAAACGCAAATAATTAAGAATCTTTCGGTGCGAAAATCACGTAGTCTTGTTGAGATCTATTTTGAAATAAAGGTACAAACATTATATTATGCGTTTATTCAGTAATATTGTAATATTTTAGTCTATGCCAGATAGTATTTATGTAATTTTAAAGGTTATCCTATTTAGCAAACATCCAAGAGTCAAATGTCCTTGAAAATAAAAATTAGATCAAAACCCCATTTTAAAAGTCAGTTAGGTTTGAATAAAGATGGGTCTCGTGTTTTATTATCTTTGTCAGATGTTAACACACTAGTTGGGCTCTTCCTTAAAGCGCATATCATTCTTATGAGAGGACGCTTCTATCTACGTTAAATTAGAGGCTACTCAATTTCTGTGTCTTGAAGGAATTGGGTACAGCAATTGAGATCATCCGAACACCAATTTTGAACTAAGCCATAACTGCTTTAGAAAGCAAAAGAAATAAAAGATTAAAATGAAATTTGCTATGCATATTTCAATGTATCATGTCAGAACATCATTTCTTGAACGGCCAAGCACCACGTGACCGTGCAAGTTAAATTATATTTTTATTCATTTTAATCGTTTCATTGAACGAGTGACTTTAGTATTGCAAGCGATCCAAAAAAAAACTTTTATCTCGCATTTATTGTTTGAAAAAATATCGCATTTCCTATTTATTTCACTTCACATAATCACTTGCACAAAAGGACTTTTTTCTAGGTTTTATTTGATCTAGTCACTAACTTATTTTTTTTAAATCAAAGCTTTTGCAAATACAATTGTAACGTGTTATTAAAAGCTGATTTTTTGAAATGCTCGTGCATATAATAAAATTTTTATTTTTAGCCACGGATTTTTGTTGACACCAAAGCCTTATCCCAAAAACAACATGTTCTGACATGATAAAAAATATTTTATCACTTCGTCAAATTATATGAAACTAAAAAAGAAAATAAGTTCCAAATTTTGTTGGTACCATTGCAGATGATTTAAAATAAAGATTAAATAGCAGACAAATTTTTTGGATGACAACAGACATTTCATGAAGGCAGGGGAAAGAGTACCTCAAAAATCATTGCAAGATTTAAAAAAATCCAAAATGGTAAAGAGACAACATCACTGTTCTCGATACATACATAATTATTAATATATTCTCTGAACTCTAGTCGTTTTTCAACAATTCCCAAAGATTCGATCTTTGAAACAACTACACAAAGGGGAACAAAAGAGTTTGCTTTTTTTATGGAATTTAAGATTTAAATTATTAGAGGTTCTTTTCGCAATTTGAATATCCTTCAGCATATTAGTTCTCTATTTTGATATACGTTACGGAATTTTGTTCTTATTCCTTTTGCAAGTAATTAATGAATAATCTATGGAAATTAATCTATGGAAAAGTTGTATCCCATCAATAGTTTTTCTGAAAGATAAACACTACACACATAATCGATTGTTTTTGTGACTCAATACATGCAAATTTTAAAAAAGTGAAAAACTGGTAATGAAGCTAAATCAAATTGATATTCATTTCAAAACAACAGTCAATTTAGGAAATATATATGATTGGACAAATAAAATTTTTTGTTTTATCCTCAATGTAACTACAACTATGTTAATAATTCACTAGTGATTTACCGTTTGACTTGAATTCTATCAAAACATTTTAGTCGGTATTGGGCTATGATAGCAAGTATTAAAAACTATTTTTGCAATTCAAGATGTTTTCGTTAATTAAGCAATTTCTTATTATTTAACTTATTTTTACATTTAAAGTAGTTGAAAAAACTTTTAAAAAGCAATCTCACGACTCCATTAACTGGACAGGTCTTGCCATTTTTTTATATGAAAATATTTCCCATCTAGTTATATTATCAATAGCCTTCCGTCACCATTTTTGATGGAAGTCTCATAAACACTACTTGAATTAGGTTTCTGTACAGATAAATACTTGATAAAGATTCTCAGCCTTAATAATTGTATCAAGATACGTCATCAAGAGTAGCTCCACATCGCATATTTTCAAATCCTTTATCCTTTAAAAATTAGAGAGATTTCTGCAATTTATTGTTCTGTTTTATTAGAATATTGTTAAATATCAATTGTAGATAATGTCTAGAGAGTAATGATGATGGTGAAGTGACTGTTCCGACTTGTCTTGTCACTGGATTTGGGACAGGAGGAGTTAGGACGTCAATCAGGATGTTAGGATTGTAAGGAGGGATGCTCAGCTGGCAGATATACATCGTATGGCTACAATAAATCCCGTTTGAAGAACACGTTCGTAGTGTGGGAGGTGATCGATTGCAAATCACGTGCCTTTAGATACTAACAATTTAATGATAACTAGATGTTCAGTCGGAAAAAGAGTATCTAATTAAAACATATTTCTGAGCTTTGACAAAAAAAATGAGAATGGAACTGTTCATTAACATAACCATATGGGGATGTAAGTGAAAAGCCAAATTGTTATTTTTGTAAAAATGGATATAATAAATAAATTTGTTAATTAATCTGTTTTTATTTCAAATAGGTTGTGGAATAAAATCTAGCACCTACATCTACAATTCTACAATTTTCAATTCAACTATATAGGTTTGACTGACAGAAGAAGATTGAATAAATCAAAATTTCTCTTAAGTGTTTTAAATACTCATCTGTCAAGCTGTATTACATGCTTAGTAAATTTATTTGCATGTTATCAAATATCATTCTAAATCAATGTATAACTGCTGAAAGTATACTTTCAAAGGAACTTTTCTGTGCGTTTAACATCATTTGCTCTCTCCTTCCCTACTTCCAACATTCAATAGATTTGTAATCTTAAACTACCTGTTTAATCCCGAAAAAAATAATTACATAAAAGTAAAGAAAAAATATCTCCTTATATATAAAATAATAAAAAAATAATATAATTCAATTATTTTTCTGATGTTCTTTCCCTTTTCAATCTAAATTATAGATTTTTGAAACAATTCCTTTTGAGTATTTATCATCTTGGTTTATAAATATTATTTTTGTATTGTAAAAATAATGATTAGGAAAATTATTTTGAATAAAAAATTATTTTAAATTTTGTAAGCTTTGAATAAAATTTGTATTTCACGTCAAAACTGTTATAAAAAAAACAGTTTTTCTGATATTTAAAATTTTTACAAAATATTTTAGATTTTCTTATATATTCTATTATCTTTTTAATATATCTCATATTTCTAGCAAAAATCTTTAATATTAAAATTTTTAAATTTAAATTTTATCAAAAAAATTTTATTTGTGAATTTGATTTCAGTTTCATAAAAAGCTACAATTAATTATATATTATATATAAATATATATATAACACAAATTTTTAATCGTTAATAAAAAAAGCTTTTTATTCATCCAATCAAGTTCAAGTAATTTTTTTAAAATTTGTATTGGATGATATTTGATGTTATTACAGTTTTTTCAAATATTAATTCATTAATTTTTTTATTAATTAATTAAAACAAATTTTCTATCCTTTATAAAACTAACTTTTTCGCCAAAAATAAAACCCAACGTTAAATAAGTAACGAATTCAGTTTTTTTCTCTCCGCGTTAATGAGGTTAGGCTTAATAAGTTTTCAAACAATTCTGCTTATTTTCTAAACGCTTGATGCATTTAAAATTAAACACTGTTAAATAATGTTTTTACGGATTCATTTTGAAGTACTGTTGAATGAAACAATAAAAAAATTAAAAAATATATAAAATTAAATCTGTATTACGTTACCCAAACGGACGTGGAAAATTACGCATTTTGCGTTGCCTCAATTGGCGGTAAAAATTCAACGCTAGCATAACTTTTTGGTAAATTATTTATAGTAATTTTAATTATTAGGCTGGGATATCCTGGTTGGTAGGTCGTTGGATTCGCATCTCTTGGGGAGCGAGTTCGAATCCGCCAGCCGAAGACTCTCCGTGTGTCTGTGTGCGCTGGCTGAATGCACTCTCAATCTGTCGTGGTCACATAGTTCTCCATCTCGAAAGTAATACCACTGGGGATACTGAGTCACAGTTGATCGTTCTCTGTTCCAAATCCAAATTACGATCTGTGGATGATTGAATAAAATTCATAAATGAAGCCTGCTCCGTAAAAAGGGTTTTAGACGTATGTGAGCCAGAAGTCAGACTTCTCCCTAGATTTCAAAAGTCCCTCAGAAGCTATTGCTTTCCTCCTTCCGTTGTAAAGCGGAATACGAGAACAACAACAACAAATGTAATTATTAAATAAAAAGTAGCTAAAATATAAAAAACATCCTTGTTAACCTAAGTAAGAATTGAGTTTTAAAAAAATGATTTTTATATTTACACACACTTAATCACGTCAATATAAAACTTAAAAGGAGAAAATAGCTGCAGTATCCAACACAGATAAGTGAAAAAGTTAAACCATGACTAATTTCCTTTTATTTTACTTGTACAGGAGCGCATTCTGTATTCGAAGCGGGTCTAGTTCAAAGCAAACTAAAATATATATAATGAATATATTCCTTTTCGAAGCAGATAATTAGTGGAAGCTATGCCACTTTAGTTCAGTTGGAGGAAAACCTTTGCTCTTTATTCAAGAAACTATTATTTTCAACCGTTAGCATTTTCTTGCCCTCCAGTAAAGCACACATTAAAAGCGAACACAAATTACAGCAAAACGGTTGTTTAGCATATCAACGCCGTATTCCTTCGTCAAATATGTTAACATTTGTTTAGTGACCAAATTTATTGATTCTTTTCCCCTACTGAGAATCTTCCTCAGGAACACCGTAAAACAAATGTGTTTTTTCAATCATTTGCTTCAGGTGTTTCTTTATTGAGGTAACTGTTCAATTACAAATTAATTTTAAAATGTCCTGATACTTAATTAATGATTTGTGGTTTGTCTATTGAGTAAAGCAGTAAATTAAAAAATAAGTACTATAAAAAACAACTTTTAAAATCGATTCCTATTTTGGATATTAGCAAAAGTTTTATTTTAGTTCCTTTTCATTAAATAATTACAATTGTTGTCCTAGCGTTCCAAAATTACAACAGAAGAAGGGGGTGCAGTAGCTTCTGAGGGCATGGACTCCTAAGCATAACATCCGAATAACGATCACCTTTGACTCGGTAAACCCAGTGGTATAACTCTCGACATGGAGAACTTTGAGACCAAGTTCGAACTCGCAGCACATGGAATGCGAATTCAACGCCCTACCAACCAGCTTACCCCGACTTAACAACTATAATTACTATTGAGAACTATTATAATAGGGAGAAAGCTAGTGTTTAGTTAATTAATAAAAAAATTAATGAATTAATATTCGAAAAAACTGCATACTCATCAAATATCATCCACTACAAGTTTAAGAAATTCACTTTAACTTGATTGGATAAATAGAAAATATTTTATTAACAATTGAAAAATATGAATTATATATATATATATATATATATATATATATATATATATATATATATATATATATATATATATATATATATATATATAGGAACAGTAGGAATTGAAATAAATTATAAAATCAATTTTAATGGATTAAAATAAAACATTATTCATTTTTGGATTTTTTTTAGTTTCTCGTATAAATTACATCATCCGACATATTTACGTTTTAAAACTGGTATCCATGTAAAAAATACTTATGTAAATGCTTTATGTTCGAACGAAGAATTTATTTTAAAGACGGAACATTTTATAAGTCACTTTTATGCTTCATTGATTTGGCGTCTCCAGATTTAAAGAATCGAGAATCGATCTTAATTATAATTATGTTACTCCTCAGAAATGTAGAAATATATAAAAATGAAATTTAAAAATTGTTTTACTTTTTCAGTTACTTATTGGT
This sequence comes from Argiope argentata, assembly GCA_026289955.1. Lineage (NCBI taxonomy): Eukaryota > Metazoa > Arthropoda > Arachnida > Araneae > Araneidae > Argiope > Argiope argentata. The sequence goes on from JAOUZG010043906.1 coordinate 1,939,807, forward strand.
AATTTTCGATAGTTAACAGAAGCGTGTCATTTTATTAAAACAATTACTTTACCTCTTCAAACTAATATAAATTATTTCAGCATTTTTTTCGCTCCAAACATTTTAAAATTTACAAAGTTGCACTTCCCAGCAGCAGAAACATAAAACTAAGCACTTTATGAGATGAGTTTAAAGCCGTTCGTGTATTGGAAAGTTTTAATTTAATGTAGAGCGTTGTTTAATTCTTTTCAGAGCGCTTACTTACTTTTCTGCGGGACTTAGAACTAATGGTTAAAACCTTTCCGTTTCTCTATGGAAACATAAAACCGCTATGAAATAAAAATGGCGTGTTTCAAAGTTCCGAAAGAATGCGTTTTAACTTTAGTAAGTAAGTTATTTAGCTGTCGCTTGTTTTTGATTTTGAAGTTGTGGTAGAGCTTGTAACTGAAAATAACTTTTTATTAAAATATAAACTGTCTGGACTTCCTTTAAAAATTTGGGGCGAGAAAACCTTTTGTCTCTATCCTTTAAACGTTATTAATATCTTACAATTTTATAGTTCTTTAATATTTCTTATCAATAAGCTCATTCAACTATCAACTTTAGTTTATTAATAAACGCGTATCAGTTTAGATTTAAGAACGAAATATTTCATAGTTTAATAATCCTTCCTCCGTATTAATTAATTTTGTATCCCATAATAACTGCACCAAAAAAACTTTTGCTGTTGAAGAAAATTCCACATTGCCATAATCAAGTGCAGAAATTATTACTGAAATCTTTGCACACGTAATTAGATCCCCTTTCTAATTATCTTTATTATGTCTAAGAATTAAGAAAAACAAATATAAATTTCTAACAGCTAAACAATTTTTGTGGAGATACTTCTTTATTCTTTGATGTAGTTTTCTTATTAAGAAAGTATTCTTCTATTAATATGAGAGATATTTAGACAAAATTGAGTGATTCGAGATTAAAATTCGATTACTTGTTTTGAAAAAAGTAAAAATATAACATCCTTAATGAGCACAAGAATACGGTTTTCCAAAGATAATTCTTTTTAACTTTTTATCCTTGATGTTTTAAGTTTTTTTTTCTTATTTTATAAAGATTATTGCCCTTATAAGACAGTAACTGTTCCCGCTACAAATTCAATCCACAATAATGCTGTAATAGAAAACGGTAATCAGAAATAGAAAACAATCTTCAGGCAACTTTCTAGTAAATAATAAACATACTTTATAAATAATAAATTTGTTAAAATGTTTATTTTCGGAATGGAGTGCATTTTCCTGGTTTGCATAGATTTGTTTGGGAAAAATTGTTTCACTTAACAAGTATTTCTTTTCAAGTAAGACTTGGGAACTAATTATGCTTGTTAAGAAAATTTCACTAAAGGACATGCAAATACAAAATAATATATTAATATAAAAATAGACTAATCAGATGAATACTTAACAGCATAATCTTTAGATGCCTGTTCTACTATTTCTTTCAGCATTGCTGTTCATTCAATCTAAACAATTATAGCAGAGAAATTATCTGAGCATAAAATCAGCAAGCCCCATCTGGTACATACGAATAAAAAGCTCCGCATTTATAACGATAAAATTATGAAGCAGCCCCATATTGATTGTTACCTTTCAAGTATTGTTTATTAAAGACAGAAAAATGAAATAAAAAACATTTTCAGGGGAGCAGAAGTAGAAAGGAAAAATGCACTATTGCCAATAACAATTTCCTTAAAATAAGGAAGCTTTTAGCTCTAGTGAGAAAAATTTCAAATGCTGAAAGTAAAGGTGAAGAAAAGAAATAAAATTTAATATTAACGACAAAATGTTGAGAAAAAATAAGCAGTTTCTCTGAAACTAGCTTTGACATCCTTTCAACACATATTAAAAGATTTAGAGGACACAATTTTCACTTTCAAAAGGAAGATTCCATTAAATATATTTTATGAGTCATTCATAATTTTAATGTTACAAAGATGAAATAGCTTTTCTTCTTTAAAACTATTTTTATACAGTGTAAAAATAAATTTTCTTAACGATTACAAAAAAATTGATGGTGTAATTACGTAACTGCTTAACTGAGACAGACAGACAGACAGACAGACAGACAGATAGATAGATAGATAGATAGATAGATAGATAGATAGATAGATAGA
>JAOUZG010043906.1:1941962-2004272 GCA_026289955.1 Argiope argentata
GATAGATAGATAGATAGATAGATAGATAGATAGATAGATAGATAGATGCTCTATCTATAAGGTGTGTTAATGTTCCCTCCAATAATGTTAATGTGATAAATGTGTATCACCTTCATATGAGGTAGAAGTCAGACTTCTGTCCTCGGGTGCTCAATGGTCCATAGCCTCAGAAGCTACTGTACCCCTACTTCCATTGCAAAGCGGACGCACCATCATCAATTTGTTATCTAGAATCTTTTCGCCTTTTTTTGTTATCTGGAACCTTTTATTTTTCTTCTATAACCTCTCTTTAAAAACAGAGTTATCTTAAACTATATTTTTTTATTCATTATTGTAATATCCTTAACTTTTTGAGCTATATTATCTTATATTTTACAAGTTTAATGCACCCGAAAGCATGCCATATATTTTTGATACAACTTTCAGTTTGAGTATATTCAATGTAGTTACGTGTATGTTATTTTAAAATAGCCAGAAAATGATTTTCAAGCTAGAAAATTCTCGTGCGCTATTGCGAAAAAAATTTAAAAAAATTTAAAAAAAACTATTTTATCGAGCATTTATTTGTTAATATGTAATTATATGCCAAATATGACAGCTAACAATTTTCATGTAGAGCAATTGAATATCTTATTCATCACTGTGCTTCGATTATTAAATTTACAAATAGACTTCCAGCTTATAAATATCAGCATGTTAATAAAACAAAATCCACCAGATGATTCAAAGACTCTTTAAAATCCAGCGATGTTTTTAAAATAGTACAATTCGTAGCTCAAAGGCATCGAATAAAGAAACTTCGCTAAGCTCTGAGGCGTAAAATAAAAAACAGCTCATTGAATGTTGAGCAAAGAAAAAAAATTAATGAGAAACATTTCTTTTCCCCAAAAAATAAAGTTTTTTTTCTGAGTGAGAAAGAGCGAAAATACCCTGCAGTTAAGGATTAGTATCAATTTTTAAAAGATGCTTTTTGATACTGAACATCGAGGGGAAGATAAACTTTTTTTTTACGAATTCAACAGTTTCATCGTTTTGATACAAAATCTGAACTAGGATTATGAACTATTTTAAGATTCATAGAAGATTTTAAAACGTCATTAAAAGAGAATTGGAAAGAATGGTCGTTGAAAGATAATTGAATTTATTTTTTTCAGAAGGATTTATAATTTTCAGACTAATTTAAAGTAAAGAAATTAATGATAGTATATTTGTTTTTAAAAATTAAATGATGTCATTTCCTTAGTATTTTTGTGATATTTTTGGATTATTCGATCAAATTTGTTTAATAACAATAACAATGAATAGAAATCAGAAAATCACCGAATTATGAAATGCAAATAGGTATTCTCAAATAGTTTTATTAATTGCTTCCGGGGCGAATCAAATTCATTTCAAATTTGGTCTTGTAATTTATTTCCTGAACATATGACCTATGCACCATCCATCTTATATTTCATACCATTTATTTTCGTCACCTAATCAAATCACCATAAATGCATCACACCTAAAAATGTTAATATTATGCAATATATTTAAAAATCCTTCTTCGCTTTCTTATCTAAATGCAATTTAAAATTAACTCTATTTTTCCTTAATCATTAATTCATAACAATGTAAAAACAATTATTTCATTGAGTTAACTATCTTTTGAATTTTGTCACAATAACGAATAGAACTCTTTCGTGTTATTCCATCCACGTCACACACGGTGTGACTAGGTTAAGGTTACAGAGAAGGTCTACATCAACATAATTTAAATTCTTGACGAGTAGCCTCAATTATTGTGGATTCCATGCATTTCTCGTCTGAGAGGAGACCTTTGTTCGTAAGTCTCCTTCCTCATTTGAATAGAAAAGAGAGTTCTAGCGCAAAATTAATTTCGATTTTTCAAGAAAAGTAATTGAGTTCTGCGTCTCATAAAATTTAATCATACAAGCCAAAACATCCAAGCACTTAAAATGAGAAAATAATTAGTAAGCAAGAGAGGAGAATAGAATGAATAAAATTTGTAAAAAGCTGATGATTTTTAGATTAAGTATCACTCTAAGCGCATACATTTTTATTTTAGTTCAATTAAGTATTCTTTATCATGTTTTGCTTCGTTTTTTTATCACGATGAAAGTGGTTATTCGGTAATTAATATTTTATGCATTGTGAGTCTTTGTGAAAATTGTATCGAAATCAGTAACAAATTATCTTTTGGTTAGTTAAAAATGCTGAAAGAAGTGAATTCGAAATGATATCGGAAAATAAATCTTTAAAATTAGGTTTTTGACTCTCAAGAATCGAAATATTTATATTATTAGTTTCTCTTTTAATCAACTTTTGGCAACAGATGGTTGCGACAGCTTACATTGGTTGGGATCAAATGCGAAGTTTGGAAATGGAAAATTACACAATCTTTTTTGTCGTACTTTCATACATATCTATTAGTTAGAAATACAAATTCCCCAGGTCATGGAGAACTACTTAAATTGGAAATTCTAAATTTAATCAGTGTGATTGTGTCAATTGTTTACATTTTGAAATGAGAGGTTTAGGTTGACCTTTCGGAACAGGCAATTAAAAAATTGAACTACGAGACGCCCAGTGACCTAACAAGTCCAATAGAGATATGACAGATAACAAGCAACAGTAGTCTTCCAAAACTTTCTCGCATGCCAATTAATAAATGTTGCCCTTTTCGTTACGATTAAAATGAAATGATGAGAGGCAAGTTATCAGGCACAGAAGCACACGATTTTCAGTGGCACAAAAGAGAGTTGTAGGTTTCATAGTATAATAAAAAATAACCAGTAATTGCGTTAATTGAGGAGAACTGAGAAACAACAGTTACGAAATATTGTTGTTTTGTTTGAATCTAGATCTAGTGTGCGATTATTGGCGCCATTTTTTGGTAATCAATCTCTGATGTGGTTGATACCCAAGAACCAGAAAACTAATGTAAAATTACAAAAAAACTGATTGAAACTAAAACTGAGCATAGAATTTGTAATCAGAAAGTCACAAACCAAATTTCATTTATTTAAATCATAGTACTTGCATAGAATTATTGCATCTACATATTTGCAAAATTACAAACAAACAGACAGTCATTCCTTTGTCGGATTTGATTCTAAATTTCATGCATCTATCTTTAAATGGACCAATATATGTACCAAATTTTATATTTAAATCTGTATATTTTGTAGTTACCGTTTGCTGTAAATCCGCATAGGCAGGCAGTGTTCTTGATTTTATGGAAACTTTGATAAAAATCTATGAATTCGATATACAGTTCCCCTATCAAATATCTTCGATTTAGTTCAAAGTATTTATGATTCATCATGCCTGTTGTTGTTACTAATGGCCCTTGCCATGGACAAACCTACAGATTCATCAGCGTATTTAAATCGAAACAAGTGTCTCTTGTTTTAAAGTAGCGAGAACTAGGGCTAAGAGTACTAGAAACACACTCCTCACATTCGCTTGCACAGTCCCTTTTTACAGGGGGGGGTACATTCATACGCCTCCCAGATAGAACACAGAACAACCATGCCGTAACCGGGAGTCGAACCCGAGACTCCCATATTACAGGGAAGACGTGCTACCTCTGTGTAAGGATGCCAACTCATCTTACCTACAAACAGTTAGCGAACGGCAAATATAACCCAAAAATGAGATTTAGAGGAGGGGGATTCGTAGAGGTTTGAGACGTAAAGTTCGACAAAATCTTGTGCATGATTTTTTTTTTTTGACGATTACAATATTTTTCCTTAGTACACTTTGTACACGAGAAAGTACAAAAAAGAATTTAGGGCTGAAATGGTGCGAAGATCTATCCAGAAATAATCGGAAGTAAGTTTTACAGAATAATTCATTTTGCTTTCAGTATATCAATATACTTCTCCTTATCACTTGCATACTGTAAAGATGTGGGGGGACTGTGAAATAAGTGTGTAGACATTCGTTGAATTTGCCTTGACAACTCCTCACTTTTTGTTTTCAAAGACTTTAAAAGAAGAATTTGTTGACAACGCTAATCTAACTGCAGTATTAGTAGTTGTTTTTATAAATTTAATCACCAAATAATGTTAATTTTTCTGAATCATCATAAGAAACTGACAATATTTGTTGCGTTGTAACAGGTATACGTAACAAGGAAAGTGTTTTTAAAACATTCTTATTAACTCGATCGTTATTTAATTCTTGCATTTTCATTAACCCATTGGCCGTCAGCTATGAAGTTCCTGAATTTTCATAAAACGACCCTCATTGCCAAAACGAAAAAAAGCACTGATGATTTTCTAGATTCGATTCGAACTGCTGCCGATTTCAATATATTAAACAAAAAAATCTATTTTGGGGATTTTTTAGAAGATATAAGTTAAGACAACATTCTGCTCTCAAATCGCTTAAAGGGTTAAAAGCTGTGAAAGACTTTTAACTCCTAATTTAAAATCTTGAAAAAAAACTTTGAGTTTTTATTTTCGGAATCATCATGTTGTTTAGTTATATTATCTTTCAAAATTGCATATGGAGTATCAGATGGAGGGGAATGAATTATATTACTTAACGAAAACGTCGCAATCCAAGACAGAAATTACACAATGAAATTTAGAGTTTTCCAAAACAATTTCCGATGTGATGAATTGCAATTTTAATTACAAAACCCAAAATTCAGGATTACTTTTCCAAAACGGAGGAGCTCTAAATGCAACGCTAGCCAACTCAGCAGATGCGTCCACTTTCGTTTCAGCATCCATTTTGAACACTAGAGAGAGAAAAAGTGCGATCAAGTGCGAAAGTCAGAAAGATTCAGAAAGAAATGTTCAGTTCTTGCCGGACAGATCGCGAAGTGGGTAATGATACAGAGATACCCACAGATTTGAGTTTCGGTGAGCAGAGTGTGACATACGGTCAAAGTGTGTATTATCCTTCAGCAAATATATAGTTTGGGGGGGGGTGCAATAGACTTTTCGGTTATTCTAATTTGCCAAATAATTCAACTTGCATTCAACTCATTAATTGACACCATTATCAGACAAATGAGATAAGTGAATAGTTTCTCAAACCAAAATATGAATGTTAAAATTGTAATATTAAGCTACTTCAAAGACCAGTGTTACGAAGAGATAATTGTATCTTATAGAACACCACATTTCCAATGCGTAATATCAAATATATAATTCATACAAGAAATAAAGGACTTTAGAGAAAGAAAATAGTGGAAAACGTATATAAACTGAATTAAACCTTTAATTACTTTATATGATTAAGTAAAATAAAAGAACAAAAATTTGACCCATCAATCATGAAAATACTCTTTAAAGGATCCACTTATCTAAGTGTTACACAAAAAAGTTTATAAATACTTAGAAATTTACTTTTAAGTCGTTAGACTCTGTAAATTTCAACCAGATCAGTTTATATATATGCGGAAATTAATCCTAAAGAATATATATGCTAACTCTCCCTCACTATAAAAATGCAGGTACACTCTTCTTCAGTGTGTTTTCATTTCAATCATTATAATTCAGTTGAAATTCTCAGTTAATGACGATAAATGAAAAGCCCATAACATCGAAACTGGTACTAGTTAAGAATCGGGTATTATACATCAGATGGAATCAAATAACTCCAAAGTATTTCCTTTTATTGCATAATTAAGAGAGTATAATTTTTTTCCTCTTCTGTTTACGAAATTCCTCTTCTGTTAACTGTAAACAAGAGAATTGCTAGTTCTGTTGTTCAAATATTTTAAATTGAAACAACAAAATCAGTTTTTTTTATTATTATTATAGAATAAACAACAAATCCATGAACTGACCAATGATATGCTCCATTGCTGTATATATATAATAGTGAAGGGATGAATGAGTTACATATTTGAATTCCTAAACGGAAAAATCGTGAATGCCCATCTTTCAATCAGCAGATAACCTCGATTTCAAAGCAGTAGATAGCATACATAACTATTGATTCTAGAGTCATGACAGCCCGAAAGACAAAGAACTAAATGCCTCACACAATAGGAGAAAGAAAAGAAAATTCACTGATATTGAGAGGAAGGCATTAAATACTTTTGTTACCTCAGAGATAAAATCCACGGCGGCAGATAATTTCATAAATTAATTGTACCTTTATGGAACCGAATGCCCATTCACATACTTTAAACAGAGCAAGTTAAATAGAAGTGCGACTATTTTAAAACTCTTTTTTGAATACAAAACATTGACTGTTATGATAAAGGAAGGATGAAACATGAGAAAGCGTGCATTGTTTAGTGATTAATCTGTAATCTTTACCCCCTATTTTCTAATTCGCGACTGCCAGAAGAAATCTGCTAAAACTTATAGATCAATCTGTTTTTTACCGAAAGGGGGAACGATACCATGCTTTGGATAGTTATTTATTTATATTAAGCCAAGTTATTACTTCAAACCAAGATTTTATATAGAGGAATATTGATCTACTCAGGGAAGCTACTTAGTTTCAACAACTTTGAATTATTTATTTACTAGCAGTATAAGCGTGGCGTTACCTGTGGCATCCAAGAAGAAAAATTAGCATTACACTAAAGTCTATCCTCCACCCGATATAACATGGGCATGATATGCAACATCGAACAAACATAAAAATATGTTTAGATATGATCAAAAATAGCTACAAAGCAATTTTTATAGAACACATTAAGAAATATTTAGATTGTTAAAAAAGTAAAAATATAATATGTCCATAGAACAAATACAGACGATCATTTTGCTCCTCAGGAAATTAATTCTCTCTCCGCAATTCAGTTGCAGTGCTATTTGAAGAAAGACGGTTATTTCGCTCATCAAAAGACTCTCCTTCCCTAAGTGTGGGCGTTATTTCTCTGATATTCAGTAACCGAACGTCCCTTTCCTCTTCCGGCCAAGGTTGAGTTTCCCTTTTTTGGGGGGGGGGGGGTGATTTTTGGGAGAGGTTGGGGAATTGATTGATTAATTTAAATGATTTCAGTTCTTGTAACTTATAGCTACTATGGCCTTGGTCCCATAGTATCCAAAGACCTGAAGATCCAGTTAATTTCTGAGTAACGGAGCTAGAAAAGGTTGATCAATGAGTTTACCAATATTGAGGGTAACTTACTCAATAAATGCTCTACAAAATGGTATAAATATCTCAAATACCCGTTAACTATTTCTTGAGATTTTGTGGTTCAAACAAACAGACTTTTTCAGCAAACTTCATTTTATACTAAGTATAGATATGGAAGATATTCATTGATCGACCTTTCCTTTCCTCTTCATTTTCCTTATCATGTGACAATCGAGGCTTTTTTGTCAATTAATGTGTTCCTCCAAGGTTTTTCTGTGCATAATAAGATTTGAATCGTTACTTAAAATCAGGGGTAAACAAAGAAATGTATCGCATATGCATGCCCCAGCTCTTTCTATTTCCCCACGCGCAGTATAAGGTTTTACAGCATGCGCAGATAATTGCAAAGTGAAATCGCAATTATAAAACTTCTTTTTTTATTTTAATGCTCTAAAATCTTACTCAGTAAATGCTCTACAAAATGGTATAACTATCTCAAATATGCTCGAGAATTAACTATTTCTCGAGTTTTTGTAATTCAATCATAAAGACGCTTTTTGGACACTTCATTTTATACTATGCATAGATGTTAAGAAAAAATCACTCTGGCGTGATTGAACCCCATCATCCATCCATCCAAACTTTCACATTTATAATTGTAGTATAGATGAAGTAAAAATTAAGAAGTGTGTAATTCTTTTAGTTTTCATCATATTTATGAAATGCAGTGTCACTACCATAGATACTTAAAATAAGGAGTGGTCTTTTGAAGATGTGCAACAGGTTTTACTTTTCAGGGGTTGATGAACAGGCAGCACTCAGGGAAGCATTCAACATTTGTCACGTGAGCGACGAACGGAAGCGTCACTTTCCATTTCTTCCTAAAGGACGCAGGACCACCGAGCTGTGACCTGCTTCGACATTCGCCGACACACTTCCGATTGCCTTTTCCGAGTGCATGGCCGAGAGAAGAATTCGATTATTCCTGTTGAGCATGTGAAAAAAAGTGGCGAGGAAGAATAACGATTCAATTGAACTTAATGGTGTGTTCGAATGTTCTGCACAATTGCACATCGAATGGGGATAGCTGAACTAAGTGAAACGATAAGAGAAACAAAGTCTCTTTGAGCTTAAAAAAGAACAAGACAGCTCTTTGGCTTTTATATATACAGGTGTTTTTAGATTTGCACTGACAAGTATTACACAGGAAACACCTCAAAATTATTCTTAAAAATTAGAGAAATTTGAGAGTTATGAATGAGAGAGAATTGAAAAATATTTTAAAAATTAGAATATTAAAAACATATCTATGAAATACTAATTTATTCTTGTTATCAATCGAAAAATTTTGTAATTAATATCTAATTACTACTGATATAGATTCCTCAGAAAACAAAATTCCTAGGTTTCGTCTGTTTTTAATATTTCTGCAATAGATCTGAAGATTCTCTTGAACTGAGACTCGCTTTCATTGAAGATTCATTGCATAAACAGATAAAAAAAAATTAATTAAAATCTATGAATGTGAAATTTTATCCCGTTGATATGATATTAAATTTTCGAGAGAAACATAACCAAGTCTCCAAAAAGCCTTACTGTATTTTCAAAAATGGAATGTTAATCTAATTAAATTTATTTCATTTCATTCAATTATTTATGATTAATTTAATTTGGCATTGACAAATCATCGTTTCATTTCAATGGATATTTAAGAATAAAATTATTAATCTGCACAAAATTGCTAATTCCCCCATGTTGCTGATTCGTAATTCAATAAATACGAGTTTACACCTTCCAGTTGAAGAATTTTTAATGTTTCTTTTTACAAGTTATTCAATATATGAATTTATTAACAATGGCACTTTTTTCCAACCATTTGGTATTTATATAAAATATTGTTTGTGCTAATTTAATAATGATACACTTCTTCTCAAGTAATAGTGGCAATTACAAAACCATTATAGATAATTTTATACGTGCAGTTAACGCAGAGAAAATTGTGGTAATGACTTTGTCTTTATTTCCATTGAAAAAAATCAATAAAGGCCTAAGACTAATCACATCCTTTTAAACCTTTATTAACTTTTCAATATATTAATTGTAGATACACTACAGTACTTCACAAAAGATGAAAATAATCTAAAATGAAAATGAATTATAGAATTTTAGGAAAAGTGGTACGTCAAAGAAATCAATTAATTATGGAGAAAAGTTAATATAATCACTCAAAATTCGCTGTTCATTATATATTAGAAAATTTTTTATTAGATTGAAATGAAAAAGCAGTTTCTTTATTCTTTGTGTCACATGTCATGGCAAATAAAACTTCCCTTCTCGTGTATTTGATTTCTCTATTACAAGATATAAATATAAAATATAAAAATTTATTGTAATAAGAAACTTTATTTAATTTTATATATATATATATTATATATATATATATAATGATATTTTAAATTCTTAATTTAAATCCTAATTAATTTCCAAAGTTTTATTATTATTTAGCCCATAGTAATATCATTCTAAAATATTCTTTTATTTCCTGATCCATTCCACTTGCTCTAGTTAATTAATTCAACAGAAGCGGTGTAAAATTGCAGAATCAGCTAAAAGCCACAGATTCTCTCGCTCAGTGACAGAGAGTATAATTGTCCAGCCAAGCACATTCCTTTAAAAAGATCCCTGTGTTTTACTTGCCTGTTAGGCGTGTTTTTGGAAATCCCTACCAAAATCTGATTCTATAAGCAATGTAAAAAATATTTTCTCTATCAAAATCTTGCTATTTATGACCAGGGATAATGATTTCACGCCCCTTTGTTTACGCTCAGCTTTTTCGCCATTCCGTACTGGGTCGTTGTGTTCGTCGCTTTGAAGAATGAAGCGAAGAATGTCGAATGAAAGAGGATTTAAATATCATTAAGAAATATTATTTTGCATTTATACTTTTTTTAATTCCAAGGGCGTATTGTCATGCTATATTTGTGTCTTTGTTTTAATCAATTGCTCCAAATTCTCTTTTATGACAACATATATAATAATATATTAATAATTATGGATAACATAATATAAGATATCGAATGATTAAGATAAACTTGTACAAGTGTTACCAAGTTAACTTGAAAATAAGACAGAGTTACGAGTAATAATTTGAAATTGTTGAAATAAAATTCTTAATTTATGAGTAAATGGGCTTACTTATATTGCAATCTTCAGTTTCAAAAGCATCAAAAACTTTAAAAATAAAATAAGTGTTTATTTAAACAATTTAAGTAAGGGAAACAGTTCTGGAGAGAAATAAATAAGAATATAAATATTCGTATTGATTCTAAAGCATATTCAATCTACTAGAACATTAGAAAAATTTATTAAAACATTAAAATTTCCATTTATTGGTTTATTATCCAAACATCAAGTAAAAAAAATGTTAATAAACCTAAAAAGTCTTATTTTCATATGTAAGTAAAAATTTCAAAAGGACATAAAATTAATATTATTCATTTAAATAAACAGGAATTAATTAAATTTTCTCTGGAGAAAAGGAAAAGTAAATTAAAAATAGCGTTCAATTATTATGCTGCTTGAACTTTCTTCCTAAAATAACAAAGTAAAGAAGATGAGCAATCTTTGAGACAAAATAGCACCGATAAAAATATTCAATCATACTCATATAGTGGCAAAAAATATCGATATTTCATTAAATAAGCAAGGAAGCTTTATATTGTATAGTCTTTTATAACAATTAGAAATTATTTATGAATTGTTTATTTTTATTTCATTGAAAAAATTTATAGTTTCTGTAGTATTAATTTATGCTGAAAACGTAGTTTGTTTTATAACCATTATTTGTTTCTGTTAACATTATTTGTTTTATTTTCTGTTAAAAACATTAACAGACTATATACTAATTACGATCCACATGAATTAAAACTATAAAGCAATAACAAAGATAAGCAATAACAAATATATCTGTTAGTTTAACTATTCCAAATATTTTCCTTTTGCAAGAAAAGGAATTGAATGCTTATAAAGTATCAGCGTGTTCAAAAACTGTGAAATTGTTTTTCTGGAAAAAAAGTTACAGAGATAAATGATTTAATTTAAACAATAATTTTGAAATCTTTTAACATACCTTTTTTTGGAAAAGGAAAGATGATGATACTTTAAATTCTTATCCCATCAGTAGCAACGATTGTAGGATGTTGAACCGTTACCTAAAAAACATTAAATTCTCTAAGAATGCATTTTTTTTCAATGTAGAAAGGAACAAATAATACAACAGACAAAAACTAATAGCCAGTAAAAAAAGTAAAACTTTGTTGCTGTAAAAGAAAAGAACCTATTAAATTTAGGAATGTATAGATTTTTCTTATTTCCTTACTTTAGTACTTTTATGGAATTTTAAATTATAATTATATACACAAGCTGGATTTTGAACCATTTTTATAACAAAAAGATTATTCAAGGAAATATCTTTTTAAGAATCCTTATGATATTGATAAAGCTAATATTTAAAAAACAACTTGTTGCTCTAAGCACATATATCTTTAATATTTTTTATTTCAAAGTAAAAATAAGTTTTTATTTTAAAAATGAATTCTTTTTTTAATATCACTATTTTTCCTTTCAAGATTTCTAAAAAGAAATCTTATCCTTAACTTTTGTATTATAGAAATTTCACTTTAAAAACAAAAACTTTCTAAAATGTATTATTTCAGAAAATTATTCATCGATATAAATATGTTGCACATAATTTGATTAAAGATAATACAATACACTGATTGTGTTTTTCTAAATTTTACGTTATCTCTTTAATTTTTTTACAACCAGCTAGAGCTAGTTTTATTTTATTACTTTTCTTCTTTACAATCAATAAATTAAAAACATTTAATGAACATAAAACAAAATAAAAAGGAATAATTATCTTGCAGCATTAAATATATCGTTTTCTGATTTTTATTAGTATACTTTTTTTCTTTAATTGTTTATACTAAAATGAAACTCAATCTTTTCAACTAACAACTTTAATGAAGAATTAAAAAAACAAATTTAGCCATAACAGAAAACAAGTTAGGGTTCCAGTGAAAAAGAAATAAAAAAAAATAAAATGAAAAAGATGGATGTAATTTTTATTAATTTATGAATCTAAGAAGTAAATAAATTTTCAGATTACAGTAAATTACTGATTTAGTTTTATCCGATAGTTTTTTATTCATGTAAATATTTATAGGGTTAAAGGATTTGTTTCTTAAATGATTTTTCTGAAAAGGCTTTAACGCATTAAAAATTATCTAAACATGCCCTATTTGAGTAAATTAACTAACTTTTTAAATCTAATTGCCGTTAACATGTATGACAATATATACAATTTCCAGTCTCTACAAGGCTTATAAATTCAGAAATTATTTTGTTTGGTGAAATAGCTCACTCTTTATTAAGAAAATCCTGTTAATTACTAGGATTACGTTTACACAATTCTTTATCTAAAAAAATTTAATATTATATTAAAAATTGTTTACAATTCCTTTTTTCCATGGATACGAAAAATGGTACTTTGATAATTATTCAATTAGTCTTTATGTATACGTATAAAAATACAAATACATCAAATTTCTTTCAACAAATAATTTTAAACAAAATATGTGAGTTTTTTTAAAAAAAAAAATAAGAGATATATAGTTTTTAAAAAATTTCAAATATTCCAGGTATTTTTATTTTTACTATTTTTTAATTATTTTTCTTCTTACTATCTAATGAAAATTTATTTGGAACAAAACCACTTATGATTTTATATTTCCTATTAAATGCTATCTTTTTTAGAAATATTTTTATGTGCAAGTACTGAATTTTCTTTAGAAAATGTATGTTTTTTTAATTAAAATGAATTTTTAATAGCTAAAAAACTTGAAACATAAAATATATACTTTATTTTCTTTTAATGTTTGATAGAAAGCTTTATTATTAATTTCATTTAATTTCTTCAAGAATTCAGAAACCTGGAAAAATTTAAAGATATTTAAATTACAATATCATTAAAAAAAGACATTACGGGTACTTTTTTCCTTTCAACACTTCAAATATTTATTTTACTGAACAATACATTTTATATTACTATTTTAGTTTAATATAACCATATACACTTTTATGATGAAACAATAAAAATAAAATTTCACGTTTTAAAAGTCCACTATCGCCTTAATGGAAAATATACCAGGCTACCAGAGTGTTAAAGGCACCTTATTCTTACATGGTAATTCTAACACTTTAAATTGGTCATAGAAATGAGTAATCTTTTTATAGAGACAACATGATAAATCCATATATTATAAACATAGATCCATAGACGCACAACTTCATATAATATTTGCATACATCCCTAAAACAAAAACACATCTTCTATCCATAGGTATAGACGAATTAGAGATGTTTTGGTATAAAATGTTTTTATCCTCACACTCTTTAACAAGCAAGAAATCTAATTTTTAAAAATATATTCTCATAAGGATACTGTCTTTGCAAGCGTTTCTACAAATTTTTAATGTTGTGTTGATTCAGAATAACACCCTTGTCCAAAAATTAAGGATAATTCAAGTTCAGGAAAAGAAAAAGTTAGACACAAAGCAAATACGTCTTATTTGTAAAGCCTGTTTATTAAACAAAAATTAAAGAGCAAAGAAGATGTTGTGTTTTTGATATCATTAATATAAATTGCGATTTTTTTACTCTCAAAAGCAAATAACAAAAAAATATTACATGGTTGATATGATGGTTAATGCATATTACGTCTCCCAGACGATGCAATGCAATCCGTACAGCAGATAGACCTGCTGAGTATCAAATTATCTATTTGATCTTGGGGAATATTACACCACTCGTCAAGCAATGCTCCCTGAAATTCCAGTAGACATCTAGGAGGTGGTTGATGGCCTGCAACTTGACGGCCAAGCCTGTCCAATATATGCTCCATTGGATTTTAAAGACCGGTGAGAATGCTGGTCATTTCATACGAGTGATATCCACCGGTCGGAGGCATTCGTTTACGTTGTTTGCACGGTAAGGATCGGTATTGTCATCCATAAACATAAATTCTGTGGCCATGTCTCCCCGAGACAAACGTCCATGTTGTCCCAGAATGACGTCCCGATATGTTTGGTCTGTCATGGTTCCAATGTGAAGTTGCAGGTCAGTTCTGGAACCCAGAATAATTCCTCCCCATATTAGTAATCCTGCACCACCGCAACGGTGTCTTTCAATGATGTTCTATTGGTATTAACGGACACCTGTCACTCTTCATATGAAAGTCAGACTGCAAACTGAACCTGGACAAACACACGAAACTTCACACAAGCCGACTGTTTCGGTGTCCACAATGCATGCTCTCTATTTCAGGCTAACAGCACGAGAAGTGAGTTGTAGTAAGCGGAACACATCTGACAGGTCTACGAGTATATATACTGTAATGACTTGATTCTGGTCGATCAAATAAAATGGTAGCGTGTTATACACAAAGGGTTTATTTACAGCTTTATACAATAATACAAAAAACAAAAACAACAACACGTCCTCTAGGTTAGATACTGAAAAATATTTACAACTGGATTGTCCGTCTGGCAACTATGCCGGGGATTCACAAGCTGTCCGCATATTCGGCTACTGCTTGTAGCTCCAGAGATCTACGGATTACTTCCGATAGACCTTTCCAACACCCTCGAGATCACGTGGTATCTCTTCAACTTCAGCACTGCTCACAGCTCGTCTCTTTGTCGTATCCGCTCTCGTCCAGTCTCTCGCCAGATCAGCTGGTCTCGTCCACCGGATCAGCTTGTCTCCTCTCTCGATCAGTTTCTCGATCGTTTCTTTTAACAGTAGCGAAGCTCCACCTCTCAGGCTGATATTGGCGCGCTGGAGATACCGATTGTCTAATCATTCTTTAGAAATACTCCCACTGGCGCGCCATCATGTCGTGGGAAGATTTCTGAAACATCCACCCCTTATCAGAACCTTTACAATACCCACTGTTCGCGTCTGCATTCTTTCTTCAATGGGTTCAAGGAAGCACTAATTTCTTCAACGGGTCGTAAAGAGCATATGATGTTCATTCTTGGAACTTTATCCCAGCTGGGGTGGCCCGTAGAAGAAATAGTCCCATATGGTATTTCGAAACGGTTTGCTGCTTTAATGGGCCAAAAACATGTGTGTTTCATTATTTGTCTTTCTCATTTTCGAAGGATGACACTAAAAAGGAGAAACACAATGGGCCACAAAGGATAAAAAGCCACATCGCTGGCTAGGAGTATCATTGTTCGATCATGTGTCTCTTCCAACAGGAGACAAGGTGACAACTTCCTTACAATACCAATCTGCCCTAAGCATCTGTACATAATCTGCTTTGAAAATGTCGTATTAGTGGTTGAAGAAATCTGATGAGACAGGTCTGATGCTGTGCTCCATCTGTTTCTTTTGTCAGTAACTGCCTAACACCGATCCTCATTCGACGTTGTAACTCGAGGGTTGTTCTGTAACGTCTACTCGCACTACCATCACCTTGCAATCGTTCCCAAAGCCTGCAGATGAAGATTTGGGAGATTCCAAATTCCTAGGATACTTGCTACTGTTCACGACCACATTGGAGATGGTCGATAATTCTGCCTCGTAAAAAAATCATCCAAATTCGTGCTTTGTGTCATAACTACGTAGTTGTTGCATTGAAAGGCTTATAAAGCGCTTGAGGACAATTTTAATTCTTTGCCTGTATTCCTTATGCATCACTCTCTTACACTCTCGTCATCGTGACGTACTATCGGTGCCATTTGGTGACTTCCTGCAATTTGCATATGATTTTTGAAGATGTGTGTAGTCTTTTTAAGGATTACAGGATTAAGGATTAAGGATACAATTGTATTATTTAAATTTTTATCTTTTTATACCTCTTGTAAACAGTAGTATATTTAATAACAGGATGAACCCGTTTGTTCGGCATCTCAAATGACTTGTAACATGATAGATACAACAAAAGCAAATACAATATCGACTATAAACCTTAAGAACTTCAATTGAACCTTATTTTTAAGACCTTTTCTCGCCTAAAGTAAATTCTCAAAAGTTTTGCAGTCTGGAGAGATATACATTTCTGTTTTTATTTCATGCATCTTAATAGCCTTGTCATTATTCATTTGTCTTCTAATAAATCAGCGTTCTTCATTTAATCTGCTGAATACTTTTTTATGCTTCTCTAATTATGAATTACTTCCTATCACCACCTTTTCTTATTTCTGACTTCATGTTCTATAGTTGGTTTGGTGGGTTTTATTGGCGCAAGAGCCAAACTTTGGCCAAGCTGCGCCAAATAAATGGTTAAAATCATTTCAATAGCAGTTTAAAAGTCATTTTAAAAACACTAATTTGTCCATTGTTTTTAAAATTCAATTAGTGAAATTACCAGTAAAGTAAACGTCTGGAGTATAGACGATTTAAGAGGCAATAAAATCTAAATAGAATTATAAAAAAACAATGATTTTTAAGAAGAGAAAAATGTTTTTGTGGAGATATTCATCCACTAAGTATAGAAGAGTTAATGATGATGACGAAGAAAATTATAGCGATAATGGTTGAAAGAGGGACATTATATTAAAATGTGTAAAAGTCTACACATTTAATTGGACATATCGGTGCTTCATTTCCAAGCAATAAATGTTTAAGAGTGAAACGAGTGTGTCCTATGCGAAGACGAGTCAGTTTTACATCAATCTCTCGCATAAATAGAGCAGGCCACAAATTGACAGAATATTTTATTGAATGAAGTTTATTATGGACTTGTATATACCAGTCATTCTGGTTTCATAATCAGCAAATCAACCAAATCTATTTCTTCATTATCAGCAAATCAATCAAGTCAATTTCTTCATTATCAGCCAATCAATCAAGTCCATTTCTTCATTATCAGCAAATCATTCAAGTCAATTTCTTTATAATCAACAAATCAATCAAGTCCATTTCTTCATTATCAGCAAGGCAGTCAATTTCTTCATTATCAGCAAATCAATCAAGCCAATTTCTTTATTCTCAATATAAAAGTCATTTTAGCTTCCTGTTCTGTAAGTTAAAATAACTTTTTTGCGTGCCTTTCAAACTTGTATGCGGAATCTATGGACTCAGGTTATAACATATACCCAGGAAAAATTATATGTTCTCGCCAGTTAAGTATTTATTAAAAGAATGCACGTGTTTTAAGAGAATATCCCTTTTTAGTTCATGCTCTTTAAAGTTTCCATTATAAAATATTTTTTAAAAAATTTTCTAGAATTTTTAATTTAATGTATTCTTATAAAATAAATGCTCTAAAGACTAATCTACTTAGTACAAAATAGATGCATTAAAACATGTTATTCATAAATGTTTTCAGTTTGAGGTCTTTATAACTTAAAATTAATGAGTCGTGTTATTCTTTTTTAATTAATATATACCAAATAACATTTTAATAACAATTACTTTATTTACTTAAGAGATCTCAATGAAATTATTTTATAAGTAAATAAAGAAATAATGATGCTTTTAAATAAAAAAAAATATCATAGCTTTTAAGAAGATTGAACGAGTATTATATTTATTCTTTTTCTTTTTGGTTATTATTCTTTTTGGTTATTTTCTTTTTGGTCCAAAAAAAATTATTTCATTCTTTTTTCACTAAAATTGATTTTTTTCTTGTCTTTTGAAAAATTTCGTCGCATTATTGTTAAAATAAGGAAAATCATTAATTTTTATTTTCTAAAATATTAAGAGAATGCTTTGATAAAAAATTATCTTAAATATTTTTTGCAGAAATATTTTTTTCGCGTTCTTTAAAAAAACACCTAGAATTCTAAACTCTTCGAAACAATTTTAAAAATACACGAAGATAATTTTGTTAGCATTTTTACCAGAGAATACCCTTTGCTGAAGCTGGAAAAAACTGTTAAATACAAAAAAGGCTGTCTGAACATCAGATATTTGACAACAGCTTATGGGGCTATCTTGACAAAAAAAATGGTTAAAGGACGATAAACAATATTGACATTAAATTAATGAACCAAATAATATTAAGTTAAGAAATTGCATATCAAAATTAAAACAGTGAATATAATGAGAAAAATTTTAAGTTTATTAAGTTTTTTTTATATTTTTTATACCAATTTAGCACTTGAATAAATTTTCTAATTAATTAAACGATAACATTTTTTATGGTTGCCAAAAACTAACATTAATTTGAATATTTTTAATATTTATAATCTTTTGGCCATTTAAATTGCTAAATATTAAATTCTTTTAAAGAAAACAATTTTAAATTAAAAGGAAATATGTTACGTATATTTCAATGTATCATGTCAGAACATCGTTTCTTGAACGGCCAAGCCCCTCGTGCTCTTGCAAGTTAAATTGCATTTTTATTCATTTTAGCTGTTTCATTGAATAAGTCACTTTAGTACTGCCAACAATCCAAACTTTTTTTGTCTCGCATTGATTGTTTAAAAAAATATCGCATTTCATATTTATTTCATTTCGTGTAATCACGTGCTCAAAATGCCATTTTTCTAGGTTTTATTTGCGGTAGTAATGAGCTTAATTTTTTAATAAGAACTTTTGTGAATGCAATGGCAACACATTATTAAAAGCTGATTTTTTTATATGCTCGTGTATATAATTATTTTTTTACTTTTCGCCTACGAATTTTTGTTCAAGCCGCAAACCTCATTCCCAAAACAATATCCTTTTTTGACATGATAAAGTAAATTTGAAAGAAAAAAAAAACTTTATACAACACTTAAAAAAACATGACAAAAAGTAAAGCAAAGATTGTGACAAAAAGCAAACACAAAATTCATTTCCTTTTAATTTTGTTCACTGAAAGATATATTCGATTAAATATGGTAGATAGCTGGTTCAATATAGCTCTTCATCTGCTTCATTAACTCGTATATTAATGTAATTTTCCAGGTCATTATCAGTGGAATGTTTGCGCGCTTGTACGCAGATGTTGAGATTGATGCGGGTTTACACTCGACCATTTATAAGTGAAGTTGGCAGCGGATGCGCAGAAAAGGACAGATTTATGTTTGCTACGATTTCATAATTAGACATTCCATGCGTAGCTATAAATTGTCGTTTGGGTGTCCTTCGATTTTTCTATTTTATTGAATGCCCTATTAAAATGATGCATATTCATACAAAGAAGAATGGCAAAATAAAATAAAGTAGGTCAATAAACCTAAATTTAGAAAACTATAGAAAAAAATGGCATCGAGAAATCGAGAATGAGCTGGAATTCAGTCGGTGATTCGCTTATTTTTATGGTCACGAATTTACATGGCGATTTTTATATTATTCCAGATCGCTTTCCAGACAAAATACATCACCAAGACCGTTGCATCAATGAATTTGCATGACGATTTTCTGATAATGAAAAGTTAACGGATTTCCTAAAAGATCTTCAAACTATTCCCAGATTACCAAATTCCATTATATATATGATTCTTGAATTTCTCTTCAGATTGCCCCAAGATTACCAAGTTTTCTCGTGCATAAGATGACAAAATTTTAGCAAGTTGGTTGGTGACCAACGGTTTGAATGTTTTGGCGATTTTCTAAACATAAAAGCAAGAAATACCATTAATCTTTCCAGAAATATATTTCCTCAATGAAGAGAAAAAAACGTTTCCAGCATTTACATTATAAAAAAAACATCCAATAGAGAATTGCTGAGACTTATAAATATAAATATAATAAACCAAATTAAATAAGTAAATATTTAAATTTATACAAGAAAAATAGTGGGCACATCTAGTCTTTATAAAAAAAATACTCTTAAAGATATTCCTGGCAAAAGAAATTTAATTAATTATGGAAGATAATGGTCTTAACGATACTAATTTAACAATCAGTCTTTTGTTTGTTATGAAAAAAATCTAAAGCAAATCTAAGACTATTTTATGATGATAAAAAGCTGTTTTTGACCAAATTCGTAAATGGTCAGATAGTTCATTATCTTCCAATCTTAATCAGTTAAAAAAATGAATTCACAAAATTACAACATAAAATTCAACCTTTATATTCATATCAAATGTAATAAGTAGTGATAAATATTTATAAAGCGTTCTGAAGATACTTTTTTTTTCATTTTTATGTCCTTATATAAGTAGTTGAATGGTGGATGACTGAGCGGACTGAACTCGCAACCTTACGGTTTGCACACGAGTAGTATAGCTACTAAACAAAAGTACTTACTTGTGTACGGTAGGTGTTATGTTACAGTAGATGTAGTAATTACTTGTGTACGGTAGGTGTTATGTTATGGTCGATGTAGTAATTACTTGTGTACGGTAGATTTTATGTTATGGTAGATGTAGTAATTGCTTGTGTACGGTAGGCGTTATGTTGCGGTAGATGTAGTAATTACTTGTGTACGGTAGATGTTATGTTACGGTAGATGTAGTAATTACTTGTGTACGGTAGATGTTATGTTAAGGTAGATGTAGTAATTACTTGTGTACGGCTCATGAAACTTTCACAATATACCCTCCTATTACAGAGTCAGTGGTAAGTCGAACGATCCAATTGTACCAAGAGTTATGCTAAGGACGTGTTTGAGCTGATGACGTTGGCCGTTGTATTAAATGTGCCTGAGAAATTTTGCTGCCTATAGATGAGGCGACAACAGCTGCACAAAGGTTACTTATTCTATCACATCCGAGTCACCATTGTGGGTTAATGGTGGATGAATGTAAGCACCGAACTCGCAACGTTACGGTTTGTACACGAGTAGCATAGGTATTAAACAAAAGTAATTACTTGTGTACGGAAGATGCTATCTGGCTCATGAAGCTTTCACAAGATACTCTCCTACCAGAGAGTCGGTGGTTAGTCGAATGATCCAACTGTACCAAGAGTTATGGCGAGGGCGTGTTTAAGCTGATGATAACGTTGGTGATTGTTTCCGATGCGCCTGACAACTTTTGCTGTCTATAGAGGGGGTAACAACAGCTGCACGAAGGTTACTTATTCTATCACGCCTATGTCACCATTGCAGGTGAATGGTAGATGAATGTACGCTCTGAACTCGCAACGTTTAGGTTTATAGCCGTGTAACATAGCCGCTATACGAAAGTAATTACTTATGTAATGTAGATGTTATCTCGCTTATAAAGCTTTCAACACATATATGAAATAAATAAGTCATTCAAAATCTTCATAAATTAAAACATATTTTGAAGGTTTTATTAAGCACATTTAAAACAAAATTTAAATATAATGTTACTGTATATATGTGGGAATTAATATTGAGAACTCTGAATAATCTCCAATTAACCAAGATGCACTAGTCCTAAAATTAGGGTTATTGGTGTCCCCACCTTTAATCGAAACAATGCTCTGCTATCTTTTAAGTCAAATCTTTTTCTTTTCTCTTTTGTAAATAAGTTAAACGTTGTGATTTTTGTTTAGTGTTAATTTGTGTTTTGGTTAAATAAATTAATTGTTTGTTTAAACTTGTCGTTTTCTATTTTCAACATTAACTTAGCAACCCCTAGACACCCTTCTTAGATATATTTTATTAAAAATTCCTATTCGTTTACCAAATTAAAATATACTTCATTTTCCAAATTGTAAATTTAGTTGTACTTATAAATCCTATAATGCTCTTACTATCTTTGGATCTTATAAGTTCGAATTTCTATTGCTGAAGCCTCAAGAATCCTGAACAATGCTTGCTTTAAAAGCATACAAAGTATCCTATTACAAATGAACTCGAAATGAAGACAATATAATCAAATAACACTATATTCAGGGCATTTCAAGGTCATCCTCGAACGGAAGTAATCAAATGTCTGTCTGATTTAATGACCTAAAATTTCCATTTGCTTAGAAAATCCTCTCTTAACGATTAAATGCAGATGAGGATGCAGACATGGTCAATCATTCAAGTAAAGTTCGAATCACTGACCCATTAATATCGATCGAAGAATCAGTAGTCGATATCTGTTCATGTTATAAAGACAAATAAAAAAAACTGCTTGGAATTCGGCTAGCAAAACGTAGCAAACCAAGCATAACTAATAGTAGTTAGAGCAAAATAATTATAAACAGGTGGTTAACTAGAGTACCGTTTTATTTCGATAGATATCTGTTTGTTTGTAGTGATGCAAACTTAATTATGTGAATACTTGTGATAATGTACATAAATGAGATTTAATTTCGCATATAATATTCTTACTCATAATTAAATATTGTAAATCTGACATTATGTCTGAGATGTTTAGTAAAATTGAAGAAGGCGATAATTCAGCTGAAACGAACTGAAACACCAATTTATTTACTAAACAAATAGAATAAACAACATGTGATTTATAAGTAAATAAATACTTTAAATTTTGTTAATTTCAAATGAATATGTAAGTCGCATCAAATGTCTTGATCACCTCATTGTAATTTTATGACTGATAGTTCAAGCTAGGTAACTTTCAAAGCGCAAATAATGCTAAAGTTTTCAATAAAGATTTAGGCAAACTTTTCATTGGTATTCTTTTAACAAAGCAAACGACAGTCTGGAAAATTGTAGAATTCGACAGAATCTTCATGAATGATTCAAAAAAATTTATTTGATTTTGAGGAATATTATGAATCTTTTATGCCATTATTTCTTGAAAAATTAGGGGAAGTAATCTTTCCGAAACATAGTCTAATATACCCTAAAAAAGGCCTTATGTTCCCCCCTCCCTGCAGCTGTGGACCTTGGGTAAAACCACGAATAACTCATATGTCATTGCTGAATAATAATAGCTCATTGTATTTCACGAAGTATAAATCTTTGACATGAATCTAGAAGTTTTACTGAATGTATTGTGCGAATATGTTTGTACCCTTTTCCCATAACTAATTGAAACTTAATTTAGAATTCCGATTATTCACATACTGAATATCACTGATTTTAGTCATTGTGTTTTTCAGGGATTACATTTATACGCATGATAAAATACAGGTTGATAGATGTTCAACCCTTCGACAAATTTGATTCAAAATTTGATCCGAATCTACATTCTAAATTTTAAACTGTTGTTATGGAGGTCGATGATGGCTCCACAAATGATTATGATAACAAATTGAGAATTGATATCTTAATTGCAGTGTAGCTAGTTGATCATAAACTAAGGAACTACGAAACTTCTATAAATGCGGTTTATTTTCCATAGAAGGGGCTTGAAGTACCCCACTACCAACTTAATGCATCGCGTTCCTAGTTCCAAGTTCCTACTAGGCAGATCATGACTTGCGGAATGACAAAAGAGAGCAACCCTAGAAAAGGGGCTCGCCAACTTGGCGCGTTGGTAGCAAAGTACTAAACAACTGTATACCAAATTTTTAGGTCTTTGTTTGAAATTATCGAATTTGCTTGTACTCGAATAACCAAACAAATTAATTTTCCCTTGAATGATATTTGTTTAAAATTTGATAGAACTGTACAAATTTGGTGTAAAGATTGTACACGAGCATTTCTCAGTTCTCACGTCCACAAACACATAGACGGATGTAAAAGCAGGTAGAGAGATTTAACATAAAAAATGAGTTTTTCCAATTCAATTAAGCCTGACACATGGAGATTTGTCAAAAGGTCGAATTAGAATTGCTTGACAGTTACATTACTTTCCGTATATTTCGTGTAATATGTAGAAAAATTCGAAATCTTAACTAGCACTAAATCTCAAGTCCGAAAGCTAAATAATTGCCATTCTTTATACATAAATAACACGTTGCTTCATTTATATTGCAAAATTTGTTTAGAATTTTAGTTGCTAAAATAAATTAAACAAATGATGAATTAAACAAGTTAAATTCACTCTGGTAATTTAATTTTTTATTCTAATGAGTATCTCAAAGCTCAAAAGAGAGTCAATTATCACATTAAACGTAAACGTATCACATTAAACGTAAAAACAAATTATCCATTCAAAAATAGTTAATGTAAAAATGTTAATGATAAATATATTCAATTTTTTTACTGAAAGATGTTTCCTTTGCATCTCATCAAAATAAATAAATGACAATTGATATTAAATATTCGCAATTATTTTAAAAACATCGTGATAAATGCTTTATGATGCCATGAACGAATTTCGTAGTTAGAAGTTTTTAGCAACATGAAATGATTCTCCTCAGTCATGTATTTATTATATGAACCGTCGATAATATAGTTCCTTTAACCTTTCGATGATGGAATTGACATAGAGAGCATCTTGGAAGAATCGACGTATATAATTCGCCATATTATTTAGCCCTATTATCATCTGATTTTCCTAATTTTTCCTATTAATCTTTTCAAGAACCATGTTAGAAAGAAATTAAGAAAAGAACGATTTATTTATAATATATTGCTAAAATGAAAGTTATAAATAGCGGAAGTAACATCACGAATTTTCGCATATAAAGGTAAAAGAAAATTTTGAATGTAATTACAATTATATTTTTTTGAAAGTGGGAAGGTTCTTTTCATTATTTACAAGAGGTAAATCATGAAAAGAATAAAAATAAAAGTTGAAAACTTTTTGAAGTCTTAATCTTTTTCAAACTACCCATTGCAGCATGTTCTGAAATCATGCCCTGTCTTTCTCAGATGATTCTCTCAAATAAAATTAGAAGTATTGTCTTCAGAGAAAAATTTTCTTTTCCAGATGGAGGTTGTGAATTCAGGAATGAACAGTCAGAAAATCACAACCATAAATTATTGATTAGCATATTCTCTTCTTCAATCCCTGTAATTTAAGGTTAAATAAAATAAAAATCTCATCAGCAGAAAAAACAACTGAAACATTTTAAATCATGTTTCTAAATATTTTTTATATAACTTAGTTAAAGATCAAAGAAATTTGTTCGCAAAGTTTGACTTTTTATCAATATAAGAAATTAATAATCAAAATCTGTCAAAGAAATATGCTGGATTACATTTTTCCGTTTTATCGGTTACATATTTTTTTTATGAAGGACAAATATATACATTATTTCAGAAACAAAAAAAAAGTTATCTCTCAGATTGGAAGCCTTCCTAACTTTGGAAAGAATAACTAATTACGAATCTCTCGCTTCTCGAATTTCATTTTCTTTCTTTGACCCCAACGCAGAAAACCTTTGATGTATTTTTCTTCTGAGATCACAGAAAAACAAACAAAAGAAGAAATGATTAAAAACAAAAAGGAAAGGAGGAATTATATAGAAAAACATGAAATGAAATCAGTGTTTTTCATTCGAAGATCTTTAAATTTGATTAAGAAGAAACACGTTATTAATTATTTTCCTGGAAATTAAAAAAAAATCAAATTCTATTAAATTAAATGTTACAAAAACTATTTTTTTATTATAGTTATAATTTTGATTCTATCGATGTTGTAAACATTATGTATAGTAAAAAGCACTTTTCATTAAAAATATACTTATTTTATACTAATAGAAAATTTATAATTTAAAAAGCAAGTATTATTAAATTAAATTAATTTCTCTTTATTTGTTGTAATTTTTTACAGATATTTCTGATAGAAAATGGATTATTCGATCATTTTCAATGTTTAAAATAAAAACGGATTATATAGAAGTACATGAAATGGAGTTTCGAAAATTAAAGCATTGCGTTTCATTCAATAAGCTTTCAATTTCTATTTTTAAAAAAGACGTTATTAATTATATTCCTGGAAATTAGAAACAAAACCAACCAGATTAAATTAAATTTTATAAAAGCCATATTTTATTCTACATATTATAGTTATAATTTTGATGATATAGATACTAAATATATATATTATGCATAGAATAGTATTTTTCATCAAAGGCATATTTATTTTATGTAAATTGAACAATTTATAATTAAAAAAGCAAGCATTAATAAAAGAGAAATAGTTTATTCTTTTAGTGATATTTCTGATGGGAGGGAGAATGTTCATTCATTGTTAATTGTTTTGAATCCATTCATATTTTATTAACATTATTAAAAATGCAATTTTTCTATCATGTCAGAACATGATATTGTTTTTCGGATGAGTTTTTTGGCATCAACAAAAATCCGTTGGCGAAAAAAAATTAATTGTCTGCACGAGTATCTAAAAAAATCAGCTTTTAATAACGCGTTACCGTTGCATTTACAAAACCTCTGATTTTTAAAAAATTAATCAATGAATACAGCAAATAAAACCTATAAAAATGTCATTTTGAGCACGTGATGATATGAAATGAAATAAATAGGTAATAATATTTTTTTAAGCAATAAATGCGAGACAGAGATTTTTTTGGTTCGTTTGCACTACTAAAGTGACTCATTCAATGAAACAATTAAAAGGAATAAAAGTATCATTTAACTCGCACGAGCACGTGAGGCTTGGCCATTCAAGAAATGATGTTCTGGTATGATACATTGAAATATGAATAGCAGATTTCATTGCAATAATTTTCCATCGTATTTCCTCTATGTTAATACCATGGCTATACTTCTAATAAGCAATCAGTTTAAATTTGTTTTGATAAAATTTCAAATAATTTGTCTAAAGTTAATTTAAGAAGATATTCGAATACCTTCTACAAAAAAGGTTAAATGCTCATAATTACAATATTTTCAAAGAAATTCCATAATTAAAAAACAGGGAATTTGAAAAAAAATACAGGAATGTATAAAATTTGACACATTTCCAAAAATTATAATTCATATTTAAAAGAGTTTCCGTCAAAACCAGTGTCGTTTAGAATTGAGCAAGGCATTATCATGCAGACCCCTTCAAATACTCATAAAATGTATTTTTTTAAATATCTTTGGTATTTTTCTAATCTAATTTTCGGTGATAGGATACCTTTGGGCTCCCCATGCCACACTGAATTGGAAGTTTATTACATTCTGATTGAATGGCAAGCGTTTGACACTCATCGCCATTATTTTATTCAGTCATCAAATGTAACTCTATCAGAACTGATGAGAAAGAATTACCATTCAAACATTTTTAATTGCACAAAATTTTTAACACCCCCCACATATATATATATATATATATATATATATATATATATATATATATATATATATTAAGAATTTGTTCATTAAGTTTTTCCTTTTAATTTGTATTTTAGTTATTTTATATTAGTTTATGTATAAATATATGACTTTATACGAAGTTTTAAAATTTATCTATACTCTTCTACTTACCATAAGGATGGCACAGCCTGATCAAAAATGACCCTTGAGCAAAAAGAAAAAAGAAAACTGCAAATCAATTAACTACCTTATCTTTGCTCTATCTTCCCCCCCCCCATGGGCTCTGGTTCAAGAGATTAGGCAATAAAACTGCTCAAAAAAATTTGTGGTTGGATAATTTCGTAAATCATGTGGAAAAAACCTCAAAATCCAGTTCATTTTAAAATTAATTAAAATTCTTCTTAAGATTACCTTCTTCTTTTTCTTAAGATTCAAAAAACGATTCCTACCCGTTAAAATATATCTATACCAAATTTAAAATCTCTTAGCTGACTGAATGGCGCCAATATTAATGAATGTTATCTTTATTACAAGAAGTAATTGTCAAATGGCAACAGCTAATGTAAACAAATCGCGATACGACATTTTCAGATTGTTTTACCAAATTCTTTGCCAATTAATGGAACTACAAAATATTTCTAGAATTGCTGAAGACTCGTTGTGTCACCAAATGTTATATTCACTTAGAGTGAAGAAAATGCAAACTAAATCAAGAAATAAGTGTCAAGCAAAATATTTGATCTCTCTCGAAAACAGGCTTAGCCGCTGTCAGATGTGTGAATCCTATGACTTAAAGAAATTGATGACCATATCTTCTAAAACTATTATCCCGCATAAATAGTTTTTTTTTCGTTATCTTAATACTAGAAAAATTAAATAGTTAATAATGATTTCATTTCTGCGTGAATGTTTCTTTAATCTTAACATTTTTTTATTTAATGTAATAAAAAAACCAAGCAAGATAATGGATAGGCTTAAACTTAACTTCCCGTCCACGAAGTTGAATTTAAAAAATTCTTAAAAAAACTATTCAAATTTAATTCCAAAAGGAACGACAATTTGGCCCCAAATAAAATCTTGGAAATGTCTTTTACTGCGATTCTAAAGCGTTTTGTTACAATTTCTAGTAGCCATTCATGATTCGCTCAAATTTGGCAAGTTGTAAGACTGTTTCACGATTTCGATGCACTTGGCAAGAAACTGAAAAGATAGTTTACTAAACTTATATATATATATATATATATATATATCCTGTTCGAACTTCCAATCGTTAATAAAATACTTTTTATTCATCCGCTCAAGTTTAAATTTTTATCCAGTCAACTTGATGTAAACTTCTTAAAATTTGTCATGAATAACATTTGATGTTAATGCAGTTTTATCAAATGTTAGTTAATTAGGTTTTTATTAATTAATTAAAAACTAACATTCTCGCCAAGATTCTTTATTTCCCCGCCACAAATCAGTAAAAAAATCAGTTAGTTTCTTCCCACGCAAATGAAGTTAGGCTTAACATGCTTTCTACCATGTTCAAAGAATTCTGTTTATTTTCATAATGCTTGATGCATTTAAAACTAAACACTGTTAATTAATCGATCTTTCAGATTCATTCTGAAGTTTTTTCAAATTAAAATAATGCAGAATAAAGAAAATTAGAAATTTCTAATCTGTACTTATCTACTCCAACTGGTGTAGAGAATTTCAAGCATTTGGCTTTGCCACAACTGGCTTTGAATCCTCAATTGGCGTTGAAAATTTATTGCTAGCTTAATGTTTGATCAATTATTTATAGTAATTGTAATTGTTAAGCCGGGATAGCTTGGTTGGTAGGGCACTGAATTAGGACGTTGTGAGTTTGATCCTGTCAGCTGAAGACTCCGTAAGAGGTGGACGTTAAGTCTACCTTGGTCACAAAGTCCCCCATGTGGAGAGTAATACCACTGGGTTACTGGGTCAGAGGTCTCCTGTTTCAGATCTAAATTACAATCTGTGAATGAATGAATGAAATGCATGAATTAAGTCCACCTCGTAAAAAGGATTAGGGACGTATGTGAGCTAGAAGAAAGGCTTCTGCCCTTGGATACACAGGGGTCTATACTCTCAGAAGCTACTGCACCCTTCCTTCGTTTATCAAGCGGAATACGAGAACAATAACAGTAATTGTAATTGTTTATGAAAACGTAACTAAAATAAAAAAAAAATCCAAAACTCCTAATTTTTTCCTTATAACCTAAGTAGGAGTTTATTATTTTTGTTTTTTATATTACTTGTTATAATATACTAGCTTTTATCCGCAATTCTAGACTATAATTTATCTCTGTGCTCAATTTCATCCAATTTACTTCAGCCGTTCTGGCGTGATTGAACAACATCATCCATCCATCCAAACTTTCACATTTATAACAGTAGTACAGATACATTTTTCACAGTAATTTTTAGATTCAGTTAAATTCCTATTTTTAAAACATATCAAATAACAAGGTAAAATTTTAAAATAATACACTGCATACTAATAATTCAACAACCTGAAAATCAATTAGGTGGCTAACAACTTCAATAAAAGAATCTCTTTAATTTGCATGATTTTTTTAAAAAAAGATAAAAAGAAAAAGAATTTATAAAAAAAGATTTACTTGTTAAGATTTTTAAATTTCAAGATTGGATTGTAATTTTATAAAAAGAGTTATAAATCCTGTTAAGAATTTAGCGGATGATATTTATTCGTAAAAATTTGGTTTCAAGATCATTTAAACTTCTTTTCCGAAATTTTTAACTCCCCGGAGTCAAAACTAGCATTAACAATAATCGAAGTTGAATTACGGAAGGAAAATAAAGTAAGAGAATTGGATCTCACAAATCACCCACTCAGCGTAATGTAATGAAAAGGAGAATCACTTCAAATGTAAATGAAGCATTAGAGTACAAAGACTTTTTCCGCCGTCTAATTCGTTCTATCAGCACTTGATAGACATTAGCGCTTCCACACAAAATAGTCCCTCATAAAATAGTCCCATCCTGTTCTTTTTCTTCAACGAAGCACACAATTCCTCTCAAAGAAAATATACAACCCATCGTGTTCTTCTTAATCACCCCTTTTGGCCCCTAATCTGGTCAGTCCTTTGGCGAGGGGAGTAGAAACAAAACGATGCCATTAAAATAGTCGCCAGATAAAAGGGACAGGGGGGATTGGATTTCTTTATGTGCGAATCGACGCGATGCAAGGAGAGATGCCTTCACATTGGCAGGTGGAATTACTTCCAAGAAACAGATGAGAAAAAAGTTATTCCGAAGGGATGGAAAGGAACAAAGAGAGAGTTCGGATTCTTCTCGAAGGAATAAGGTGGTTGCGAATAGGGTCTCCCTCCCAGAGGAGTCTGGAACTGGACGTTGGTTGGAGATGTTGCCAATTGTTAGAAAGATTTCTTGTAATGACGTACATCTAAATCAGAGCTTCTTCACATAGGGCCGCAATTACAAATGGGGTGGAGTTAATAAATTTGAAAGTAAGAAGCATTTTCCATCTCAAATATATTCATAATCTTTACACAATATTACAGAAAAATAAACATTATTTGTTTATTTATTTTGCTACAAAACTTAAGAAAGATTGAATTTTTGTCATATTGGTTGATTCGATTTGTAATTTAAGCACAACTACGAAGGGTGCTATAAAACAGCTGTTATGAGTGATGGATGATGTTTATGACTATTTCAGTTCATTTGCATACAGATTAATTTTAAAATTAAACAAGTAATATGAAAAAACAATTTTTTGAAATCAATTTCTACTTTGGATATTAGGAAAAATTTAGGAAGTTAAGAAATTTTTTATTTTGGCAACTTTTTATTAAATAATTACAATTTTTGTTCTCTTGTTACCTTTTACAACGAAAGGAGGGAGTGTAGTAGCTTTTGAGGGTATGGACCCCTATTACATAACTACAATTGTTGTTGTCATGTTCTGTTTTACAACGGAAGGAGGGGATGCACATGCTTCTGAGGGTATGGACCCCTGAGCACCCGAATAACGATCACCTTTGACTCAGTACCATTAATGGTATAACTCCAGTCTTGGAGAACTTTGTGACCGGGTTCGAATTATAAAGAACTACTATAAAGGGGAGAAAATGTGTTTTTGATTAATTAATTAAAAAATTAATGTATTAATACTTGAAAAAACTGTATTATAATCAAATGTCATCTACTACAAATTTTAAAAAATTTGCTTGAACTTGAATGGATGAATAAAAAGTATTTTATTAACGATTGAAAATTTGAACAAGATATATATATATATATATATATATATATATATATATATATATGGGGAGAGAGTGAACTAATAGTGGGAATTGAAAAATAGAACATTCTTTAAGATTTAATTTTGAAATGTCCTTTGTTAAACAAAGTCGATATGAATAATGATTCAAAAAAGCATCTTCTTATAATTTCAGTTTCGCTTATAGCAATAGTATACAATTAAATTCGACTGGGTAAAAATCACATTAATGCTATAAAGAGCTATAAGAGTCGTAGTTGCGGTGATGGAAAATCAAATCTAATTTTAAACATCTGATCTATTTAAGTCGTTATGTAATTTTAGATATTTTGATAATATTTTGATTCTTCACAAATTTTTACAAGACTGGTACCAGATTTGTACTAGATATGTTGCTGTTGTGACTTATGGCACTTGCCTATGGACAAGCCTCCTGTTGATACAGCAGCAGATGCAATGGAGTTCTCTTGTTTTTTAAGTAGTGCAAACTAGGGTCAAGAGTACGACTTAGCTACACGCTCACCACATTTGCTTTCACAGCCTCTTTTTATAGGGGGGCACAATCACACATAGCACACAGAAGAACAACCATGCCCAAACCGGGACTCGAACCCGGGATTCCCATAACACGAGGAAGACGCGCTATCTTTGAGCCAGAAAGCCGGCAGATTTGTGCTAAATATACACTCCTGTACCAGAATTTTCATATATTACATCTCTACATTTAAATTTGTACATCAGAGCTTATTTATCCGGGCAAAACACTCTTTATATAGAAGAATTATCTGTTCGCCAATAACAAAGATACACTTACTGCAAATAATCTTAGAAAGCAGGTTTATTCATATTTAATCTACTATTAAAGGTTATTTTTTAGGTATTCTTATTTGATAATTGTTAAGTTAATTAATAATCTCTATCCTGTGCCTCACTAACTTACATTAGTAATTTTTAATACTCTAAATATTATAAAATGGGTTTTTTTTTTTCATCAGTTGATGTTTTCATTGTTACGTTTTTCACATATTTTGTTGCTAAAAAAACCCAATTTTCTGCAAAAATTTTTTAAAGGCATGTCTATCCAAGTATAATTTAGACAATAAATTGTTAAGATGCAGTTTTAGTTTATTTTCCCGTTTAAAGTTTACTAGGAGGACCGAGTATATTATTAACTAAAGAACAGGCTATAAATTATTTTTTTTCTTTCTTTTTGCTTCTTGATTGAAACATAACGCAGGATGAAGGATTTTGCACAACTATTTCTGTTTCAGATGCTGAGCTTCAAATGACCTACGACGAAAACAGTTTAATGATTAAAAGGGAAACGTCCGCACAGGCAAATATATGACTGACATGAACCATCATTGTCTTAGCTGAATTTTCAAATCAAGTTTCTTCACCTACTATTCAAGTGCCTGCAATCTCTGTATATGCATTGCATTAAATTTCTTGAAATTGAAATAATTTTCGACGTTCAAATCTTAAAAGCGGCTATTACATGCCGAGATGTAGTTATATTTAGTGATTAAATTTATCCTAATGCATTTTAATTGATTCTTAGAGTTAAGAATTCGTGTTTAAATAAAAAGAAAATCATTTTGAGCCTTTAAATCTAATTCGCGCTCCATTGCATCTAATTTCGCGAAATATCAAAAGGAATTCAAAAGCATTCCACACAAGGCTTTGAAGGTTTTAATTACCACAAGTCATTTACAAAATCTTTCTTCTTGAGAAGACGTACAGCGTTTAAAATGCAAATGAAACCGCTTCTCCTTTCCATTTATACGCCAAGAAATATTGAAAAAAAAAGATTAAAATTGACTATTATTAATGAGATATTAACATAGAATTTCTTGGAAAATTTGCTAAAAATCACCACACTTGGTGCTGTTGATGTTGTTATTAATGGCACTTGCTACAGACAAGCGCGTGGACGGTTGTCAACGATTTTAAACCGAACGAACGTCTCTTGTTTTTGATTGGCCAATTGGGCCCAGAGTACAACCTAGCTACATACTCAT
Source organism: Argiope argentata (assembly GCA_026289955.1). Taxonomy (NCBI): domain Eukaryota; kingdom Metazoa; phylum Arthropoda; class Arachnida; order Araneae; family Araneidae; genus Argiope; species Argiope argentata. The sequence continues at coordinate 1,975,348 of JAOUZG010043906.1, forward strand.
CACACTCACTTGCACAACCCCTTTTTTAAAAGAGGATACATTTACTCTCCTCACAGATAGAATAACCATGCCCTGACTGGGACTCGAACCCGGGACACCAAGATGACGAGGAAGACACGCTACCTCTGTGCCAGATAGCCGGCAGATGGATCCTTAACAGACACTGCCACGATCGAGTGCAGACCATTGAAGTAGCGTTGCTGATCAGCTATTGGTTGATAAGGAACTCAAGTTCACCAATAAGAAAAAGGGAAGTGGATATTTGATGGAAATAAATAGCGGAATTTATTTATTTTTAATTCAGAAAAAAGAGCAGGAACGGGCTTCGAATTGGAGTTCGGAAAGACGTCAGTGTTTGGAGAATTAGTTCCTGATATTTTGAGAAGCTCCAGGGTTCCGAGTTAATATCCATCCGATAAATATCGATGGATTTCTAGTTTAGCCGTTGAGAGATAATAGAATTTTGACGTTTTATTTAACTATTATTTTTGGTGACTTATTCTCTGATTTGATCGAGGTACTATTTAGTTAATGAACTGTTATTTGATATTTGATATTGATACATTCAATCCCCTCACAAATAGAACAACCATGCTCTGACCGGGATTCGAACCTGGGACGCCGAGATGACGAGAAAGACGCGGTACATCTATACCAAGACGCCGGACCACATTTTGTGTAAAGCTTATAATCAAACTTCATACACCTAACTCAACATGTTTTTAAATTATCTCGAAACTCGTTTACAGAAATACAAACAAGTATAATTCCAAAAAAAATCTGACTCCGAAAAGTGAAAATTTTGGAGATTTGCCAAAATCTTAAAATCAAACCAGATGGTTACAATACTTTTTTGTGTATACTTCGTACAAGAAAAACCAAAAGCTGAACAATAAATGGAATGCTTAGAGAAAAAAAAAGGAAACTTTGAACCTAAAATGACTAAAAATAAATAATCTTGTTATCATGAGGAAGAAAAATATTTTCTTACTTGTGAGGAAAAGAAAAAAATTCTGTTTGCTTCACGTTTATATATGGCAAACTATCGTCCACAATCTTAAAAACATATGACCAAGAATGGTGATGCAGAAAATCATTTTCTTATTTTCACCGTCTGTTCTCTATGAAATAATGGCGAGGATAAATAACTTGAGTTCCAAATCTGTTGAGTCCCGCAAATGCTGTCCCTACTCAAACAAAAAAGCATTCGCACATGCTCTTTTGAAATAAGAATTCTTATCAGAATTCTCGGCCGGGTACGAAGCGAAATTCTACGAACTCAACTGAATCGCCTCCGGTATTCAAGAAGGAGAGCAAAGCACATTTTTCGAGCTTCCAGAAGGTTGTCGAAACTCTTCGAAGGGCTCAAGAAAATCTTTGAAGTGCTTATTGCGATTTTATTTTATTCCGACTTGACTCAAAGAACATGAAATAGGATATACAAAATAGAATTTTGAGCGAAGTGTTTTCCGATTTCGGCGTTATGGGTCCCAGCAGTTTCGAGATATTCCCGTCTTTTGATGCAATATGAAAGGCTTTTATTATTCAAAAAGAATGATGCTTCAATTTTATTTATTCATCTTGTTATTTAAAATAATATATGAAAATCAAATAATTAACAGAATATACAAAACTGCATTTCCTTTTCATTCCCTGTCAATGTAAGGCCTTTTAAAAAGTTAAAAACCATTGTAGTACAAGTAATAAATGGACAATTTTTAATATTTCTTTAAACGGTAACCTTTCATTATCTATTAACCCTTTGCCCAGGGAAAAATAATCAGATACAAAATTATTCACCTAATACAAAGATTTGTTTATTGCGATGAAAAATAAATAGGAGTTTAAGTTGAGTCAGAGACACCATCGGAGTTCGAAGGGTTAAATTACTGATTTTCTATTATGAACTGCAACATATGTATAGTTCAATGTATAAATTTAAATCAAATTCAATTTGTTGCTGTTGTTACTTATGGCACTTGCCACGGACAACACCCTACTGATTATATCAGCAGATTTTAAGCCGAAAGGAGCGTCTCTTGCATCAATTAGCGCCAAATAGAGCCAAGAGTACGACTTAGCTACACACTCATCATATTCGCTTGCACAGCCCTTTTTTACAGGGGGGGGGCACAATCACACTCGAATCCAGGACTCTCAGAACACGAGGAAGACGCGCTACCTCTGTGCCAGAAGGCCGGCAAATTCAATTTGTTGTTTAAGAATATATTGCAAATTAATGTAGGAGTTTTTACAAAAGGAGACTTTTCTCTGCAAACAATTGCAGAACAAGATAAGCTTTACAGTATGTATAGTTCGGTACATGAAATCCTATTTATTGTTCAATAACACACTACAATTTGCCCTTTGCACTCCGAAAAATAATTAGTTGCAAAAATATTCACTTAATTACAAATAATGTTTATTGCTATGAAAAATAAATGTACATAATTCTTTTAAGTCGAATTTTTTTTTGATTCGGTACAATTTGAAGTTATATTTAGAGCAAAACTCATGTAAATTATTAGAATTTAATATAAATTCTTGCAATTTTCTACATGAAAACTTTTGGAAATATTACATTTTTACAACATCTTAAAATTCAAGTAATTATCATTCAATGATAATTTTCTTTCTAGTAAATTTTTTTTATTCTTAATTTATTTTCAAAAACTGTTGTAGCCTATTTTCCTACAAGATATTTCGTATAGAACGATGATAATATTTTACCTGAACAAGCAAGATAGACATGCATGAGAAAATTAAATCAACATGCTTGCAACAAAAGCTTCAGTTAAAAGATTAACTCAAGCGAAAATTTCATTTAACTCTCTTTATAAACTGAAACTAGAAAATACAAAAATTCAGAACATATCTGCATGAAATACAAAAAAAAATGGAGCATGATATATTCAAGAAATGTACAGGAAAGGAAAATTTCTACGCCTTTTTAATTATTAATTCAACAGCTCTAAGGAAAACATGGTTCAATCTGTACAAGATATCAATTCTAATCGAAGTCAACTTTCTTACTTCTAAATCATTAAAAATAACTATGAATCTAATATTAAAAAATGATCTAATTGAAGTAAAAAATATATTTTATGCAATTTAGATTAAAAAAAAGTTTTAATCAGTTAGATATTTTAAATTTTTATTTAAAAATATATGAGGCTAAAAACCATCTTTAATAAAAAAATATTAATAGACTAAAAATTTAAATAAAGGCACATTCTTTTTTAAAATTTATAGGGATAAATATTAGTGTTTTGGCTTTCTGTAGAGCAGACTGTTAAAATTAGAGGTACCACATTTGTTACAGATACATTTAGTAAAAGAAAATTTAACACTTTGGAACGAGTATTTGAAATTATAAATGAAATTATGACTTAAACGAAATTCCTATTTTTTTATCATTATCCTAAAATTAATATACTAAACTGAATTTTGCATAATCATAAAATGTAAAATATTTTCTTTTCCATTCATCTAATTTCATACTATTTCAACTTTTTAAATCAATTTTAATTAATTTGAAAATAAATTTAAATGTATTTAAAGGCAATATATTTACTTCACTTCTGTAATGACGCTCAAATGTTGCTAAGGATATCTAAACCTCTGCTTCTCTTAAATTTTTGATGGATAAGTTTGGAATACATAGCTTTTTTTCATAATGAACAGATTTCTGCGCAAAGTGGTTTTTTAATATGCCTTTTGAAATATTGTTTGTCCTTACAATTACAGCCCAAATAAATATTTTTAAGTGTATTCATTTTTGAAAAATTACAGCTCTGTTTGCAATATAACTGGTTGTATATAACTCTATGATTTTTCATATTTCTTGGAAACTGCTTCATTGTCTCAAGAAACAGAATTTCATTATGAATTAAATAATTTTTATTGAGCTCTCCTCTGTAAAATTTGGTATCAGCAAAAAAAATTTTTGTATTAAGTGAAATACCTCCTTTTCAAACTAACCCTTTGCAGTCCGAAAAATAATTAGATGCAAAATTATTCACCTAATGCAAAGATTTGTTTATTACTATGAAAAATAAATATATATAATTCTTTTAAATCAAATTTCTTTGAAAAATTACTCTACATCCCTTAACCATTATGTAGGAGTTTTTAACAATTAAATTTGAAAAATGAATAAATAAAACGTCAAAATGATGCACAGTCTTGAATGTCGAGTCACACTCGACATCGGACCGCAAAGGGTTCAAGTACCAATTTTAGGGGAAATGATCAATTCATGGAAGGGCTTAATAAGGCTTCTAAAATAGTGTAAGTTATAGGACTAACAAAATTTGGAGTTTAAAAATATTTTATTGAGAATCTATTAAGAAACTGCTGAAAACATTTAATTGAAAATTTCAAACTACAATTAATTTCAGCAAACTATCTAGTTGCCAAAGACGGCTAATACCTAATATAAATCGTTTTAGAAAATATTTAAAATGGTTACTGTCATAAATACATAGATCTAGAAATAAAATTGATTCTCGATTAAAGACGAAAAGCAAATTGGTGAGTTGCCTTGTTTTGCATCAAAAGATGTTTTCACAGGAAAAAGTAAATAAAGGAAATTCTCCAGACTAAACAACTTACTATCGTCATGAAGTTGCACAAAATCTATAAAAAAAGAAGAAGAAACACACTTTTTTTTTTCAAATTTTTTTTCTCAATTCGGATAAATTAAATCAATCTAAGATTGTTTATATTTTCTGTTCTGCTTAAGAGGCTAGTCAGACACTATTGAGTCGCCAACCTGTGATTTAATCCTTCACCTGAAACTCAGTCGCAAGAAATCACTGAAATCACAACTTCTCTGATGTTCCATTCAATTACTTCCTTCAATTGAATTTCATTTACTAATGTACCACTCAAACAGCTGAAAGGGAAATCCGTACTTAAAAGGAAATTGCTGTTAGATGCGGAATGTGGCTTGATTTATAGGAAGTTTCAACCGTAATTAAATAGAAAAAAAGAATATGAATCATTGATTTAAGCTTTAAATGATGAAATTGGTTTTTAAGAAAAATATAAATTCCGTAAATGCCTTTATCTGAGCCAAAACGCTAATTTTTAAAATTAATTAGATATTATTATTATTATTATTCCAATTTTCCACACCATATAAAAGTATTTGCATATTTAAAAGTCTACAGAAGTTTTGTAAAAAGGAACGGTAAAATTTGTGAAGTTGGAGAATAAAGTCATTACAATACTTTTTAGTTAAAAGAAAGCTTTCTCTAAGCAAAATAGAAAAATCGATATTTATGAGAAATAGATGCAACCTTTTCTATTCATGTCTGGAAGCGAGTTACAAGAAATGATGTTGCCGTGTTCCGTTTTTACAACGGAAGAAGGGGTGCAACAGTCTCTGAGGTTATGGATCCCTGAGCATTAGAAGGCAGAAGTCTGAATTCTAGCTCACACACCTCTCTAACCCTTTTTAAGGGGAGCACTTCATTCATTCATTCATCGGAAGATCGTAATTTAAATCTGAGACAGACAACAATCACCTCTAAGCTAGTACCCCCCAGTGGTATTACTCTCCACATGGGGAGGACCTTGTGACCACAAGAGATTTAACGCAGCCAGGCACCCAACACACAGAGAATCTTCGGAGAGGGGGATTCGAACTAGCAATCTAAGAAAGACGAGTCCAGTGCTCAACCAACCAGGTTATCCCGGTCCTACATGTATTGTAACGTATTGATTTCTCACGTATTGTAACATATAGGTTTATGCATTGTGGTATTTTAACGTTGATTAACGTGATATGTAATTTATCAGTGTTGAAACAAACCAAAGTTTTCACTGCTACCTTTTAAGGGTTGAAAGTGATTTGTATCGATATTCTTCACGAAAAAATGCGTTTAATCACAAAATTCTTTTTTATAGCATGCGTAATATCTTTTTAATATAAATTGGCATAAGAATGGGATTACATACAGTTAATTCATGAATTTACGAGCAGGAAATCAATTCCATATATGGAATTTTAAACAGCATTTTGCTTCTATAGACTAAAATAAACTTTCAAACATTTAGAGGAACTTAAATCAACAAGTCAAGTTTTTTTTTCAACAAGTGCGGCATAAGAATACAATAAGAAATTAAAAGAAATTGCATGAATGCTTCTTATTTGAGCAGACGGCTATAAACCATAAATGAATTTCTTAGAAGATGGTTATATTAAAATTCCATTTAAAGCTAATACTAAAATTATTTTATGACAAGCATTATACTTTTGATCCCTACTAGAAGACGAGGATAGTATCTCTCAAGCAGCGCCTGTACATAGAGATTCTTTCTTCGATGTTGGATTTAAGATGCGCCAAATCCCCTTACTCGATATATTTTAAATGGCACTGGGCTTAAAATTGGAACCTTCCAATTTCGAGGTCAACACAGTATCAGCAGCCAACCCCAAAGTCCATTTTTGTTAGCAAATAATAGAACGCAGCAATTTTTTTCCCTACACAAGATTTTCTGAAATGTAGATGAAAAATAATAATGTAAAGAAATCATATTCAATAATAGCAAAAAAAGATTGATATTTAATATAAATGCGTAGAAAGAATCGATTTAAAAAAAAGGGAAAATACAATCATTTTTATAAAAAACGCACCTGAAGAAGAAGAAAATAAACAACAAAATAAATTAAACATAATTTTATAGCAGCTACGTAAAATTCCATAAATTAAGGATAATTCAGAGTCTCATGGAAATCGAACTCAAAAATGCACACATCGCTCGTAAAATAACAAGACACGCCTTCAAGAATCATACGCAAATTTCAGGAAATCACCAGACGATGCCGATAATATGTCACAATGACGAGAGTGTGAGAGAGTGATGTATAAAGAATACAAGCAAAGAAGTAAAATTGTTCTCAAGCATTTTATATGCCTTTAAGTTATAACACAAAGCATAAGCCGCATAACCGCATAGTTATAACACAAAGCACGAATTTGGATGATTTTTTACGAGGTAGAATTATCGACCGTCTCGAATGTGGTCGTGAACAGTAACAAGTATCCTAAGAATTTGGAATCTCCCAAAGTGTCATCTACAGGCTTTGGCAATGATTCTAAGATGCTGATAATGTTGTATACGTTACAGAACAGGGCGCCTCCGAATTACAACGTTGAATAAGGACTTGTATTTGGCAGTTACTGCCAAAAGAAACAGGCAGAGCACAGCATCAGACCTGTCTCGTCAGCTCTCTTCAGCCACTGGTACGAAATTTTCAAAACAGACCGTGTACAAACGTTTAGGGCAGATTGGCCTATATGCTCGTAGGAATCCAGAAATGTTCCCCTTTCTACAATTCACAGTCTTCTGTTTAGCCTAGAGTGGCGGGAGATAACAATTTATTTACAAGAGCGCGGACAAGGCGCGTCTGCTCACAGCGAGGCACAAAAGCAGAAACTTAAAAAGAGAGGTAAATCTTTATTCCTGCTTTTAAATACCACAAAATTTTGAAAGGGAAAATATTTTTTCATAGTGCTTATATTCAATGAGATTTCGATGGGTATTTCCTCACCACACGCTTAATCAGGCAAGAGAGACAAAAGGATATTTTAAAAGTATTTTGTCTAGATCAGCAGTTTTCATCCTCTCACCCGGAGCGTGGGAATCTGTTAGGTTTTAGATGATTCAGCAATTTTACAAAGCTTCTGTTGAATCAATTCATTAGAACAAAAGGAATGGATCAGGAAATAAGAGAATATTTTTAGAATGAAGTTACTATGGGCTAAATTAAACAAAGTTAGGAAAATAATTTGGGTTTAAATTAGAATTTAAAATATCCTTACATATATATTTATGGAAAACTGATGAAAACTTTCAAAAAAAATATTTAGGCTGAGTTGTTTAGAAACGAAGAAGCAGAGAAATATCACGATGAAATAATAAAACTTCACTACAAATTCGAGTGGAACGTTTTCAAGAATGTACTGGACTAGAACCAATTGCTACACTCATGTGATACCCTTTGGCAATGCTGATGTGGAAGAAATATGGAAATATAAATTATATATACTCTTTATCTCATGGCATAATGGCGTAATTTTAAAAGCACGTAGTTTAGAATCTAAAAATAACTTTCGGTATCTAATGGACGAAGTAAGTATCCGAATTTGAAAAAAAGTTGTACATCATTTAATATCGTTCTTTGGCTCGTACCTGTGTGAATCTGCCTTTTGACTGATGAATATGATTAAGAAAACATATCCTTTCGCAGACAATCATGCAGAATCCAGTGCAAAATTAGCAGTTAGTAATTATATACCGAGATATTAAAGATTGGCGGACCACATGCAAACTATATCTTCTACCAACTAAAACTAACTTAAGATGAAAAAGATTTATTTTTCTAATGTATTTTTAATTTGTTGATATTAAATGCATCATTAACCCTTTGCGGTCCGATGTCGAGTGTGACTCGACATTCAAGACTGTGCATAGTTTTGACGTTTAATTTATTTATTTTTCAAATTTAATTGTTAAAAACGTCTGCATAAGGTTTAAGAGATGAAGATTCATTTTTCAAAGAAATTCGACTTGAGAGAATTATGTATAGTTATTTTTCATTGCAATAAACAAATCTTTGTATTAGGTGAATAATTTTCCATCTAATTATTTTTTGGACTGCAAAAGGTTAAATTTTATTATATTTATCGCTAGTATTACTATATTTGTATCTTTCTATTATTATTATTATATTTGTCGATATGTAGATAAGCAAATATCCCGTAATTATTATTAAATATAATATTAATTATTGTATAATAAGTATTATTATTAAGTATAAATATTTTTGACCCCTTTTTTAGTTTGACACACCTACGCCATTAGATGTGATATGTGTGAATGTGCTCCTCCCCCCTGTAAAAATGGACTGTGCAAGCAAATGTAATGCGTGAGTAGCTAAGATGTACTCTTGGTCCTAGTTGGCGTTACTTAAAAACAAGAGACGTACTCTCGGCATGAAATCGCTGACTGCATCATTCAGTTTGTCCATGGAATGTGTCATTAGAAACAACAACGCCACTAGAGGGATCGCAACATCTTGAAAAAATTAGTAGTCTGTATCCTGGAAAAGAATTATATCCCTGATTTATTGTATAATGTAAGCACACTTATAAGAGTATCAACGAAGATAAAAAAAATGAAATCTACGGTCGCAAATTTCAAGTTATTATTGGTGAACATTATTATTTGTTTTAATTAATTTAAATCATTAATCAGGTTAAACCAGTTTGAAAAAATTACGACACTTCTCTCTCTCTCTTTAATGATAATTTTTTTTAATTTCGTTTTCAATTTTTCTAGCTAGCAAACAAAGTTTTGGAGCTCGACCAATTTTTAGATTTAAAAAAAGTCAGTATTTTCGACGAAAAGTTCACTATTACTGGAAGCTATTGTATATGCGGTAAAATCCAATGAACATAATGCAGATTGATGTTAAAATTATATACTAATATTTACAGTATTTAGAGAAATGCAATTTGTAAGAATGCACTTATAATATCATTAAATAATAAATATGTCGCGTTTTACAAAATTGCGATAATTAAAACTGAAGAGAATGAAAAAAAATAACAAACGATAAACTTCTGACCGAGAAATTAATTATTTAAAAGTAAGAAAACATAAACAAACTGGAAAATGATATTTCATAGAAACGACAAACAAAAAGCGATTGATAGTAACTTTAATTAAATATTTCAAACGATACTGGCAAAACAAACTTGAAATGTCAGATGACTCACTATCTACCAATGAATAAAATGAATATTTTTTGCCTTCAAATTTCGGAGACACCAAAACCTTCATACCAAAACAGCATCATTTTCTCACATGATAATAGATATATTTAGTTATATTCAGTTTTTAGTCCTAGCAAAGAAATACAAGAACATTTTCAACTGGTCTCCAAAAACAAAATCTGCTAATACGAATCCAATACTGAAACAATTTCGATAAAGTCTAGACAAGCCAAATTGCGTAGCACTGCAATGTAAAATCACTTTTTCCATCATATTATGTGAGTGCTCTGTGTTCGTAATTGAAGACGGCATTTGCCGGGGCCTCGTAACCCTAGATATTGGAAGCTTTATACGATGTGACAGGTGGAATTCCTCTCGACGAGAACATTACCGTCCGTAATTGCGCCGACACGCATTATTGTGTCAGGGAAAGGGTGATGCCGCTTCACCAAACGAGATTTCTTTTAAATCAGTTGTTTTCAGAAAAAAGATATTAAATAAACGAATTGTTTTAGGCTTAATTAAACGATTTCGTTTTATTATGATAGAAAAAGATAGATCTGTAGTGCATTCCATTTGAGTTTGTACTTGATATTATGTGTTTGTTTTACTTTAAATACATAATATTGAAATCTTGAACATGCTCTTTATATGTATAAACCCATTTTTCAGTTCCTAGTATTAAATTTCCAATTAATAATGAAATACTTTTTATTCAATCACTCAAGTTCAAATACATTTTTTATCATGTCAGAACATGATATTTTTGGGAGAAATGAGGTTTTCTGGCGTCAACAAAAATTCGTATATGAAAAAAAAACATTTTAATATGTAGCGAAAAATAAAAATTTTATTATCTGCACGAGCATCTCAAAAAAATCAGCTTTTAAAAGTCGTTGTCATCACATTTACAAAAGCTCTGATTAAAAAAAATAAGTTAAGTACTACAGCAAAAAAACCCCCTTAAAAATGTCATTTTGAGCGCGCGATTGTATGAAATGAAATAAATAAGAAATGTGATATTTTTTAAACAATAAATGCGATACACAGTTTTTTGGATCGTTTGCAATGCTAAAGTGACTCATTCAATGAAACGATTCCAATGAATAAAAATATAAGTTAACTCGCACGAGCACGTGGTGCTTGGCCGTTCAAGAAATGGTGCTCTGACATGATTCATTGAAATATGCATAGCAGATTTGATTTTAATCTTTTTTAAACTTATAGTAGATGACATTAGATGTTAATACAGTTTTTTCAAGCATTAATTCCTTAATTTAATTAAATTCCTTTTTAATACTTTAAAACCGAGTTTTAGCAGTTTGTAATGAAAATTGAAATCAGCAGACAGTAGCTTAATTGGTAGAATGAAATGACTTCAGTATTTTTCGCGTGAGGGCGAAGAATACGAGTTCAATTCTTGCGAAAAACTATTTTTTGATAAATTATTTATGTTGGTTGTAATTATTTTTTAAAAGTAACTAAAATAAAAAAAAATTCTTTGTTGGCCTAAGTAGGAATTGACTTATAAAAAATTTTTATTACTTACTGATTTTAATGTAATATAAAAAAGGTTTTTTTTCTCCAAAATTATTAAGAAGAAAGCATTTATATTTAGATTGCTTTTTAATTCATTCTTTTTTATTTTATTTTTTAACAATGTAATTAGAATGAAATATACCTGACACTTTATATACAAACATTAAAAAATATTGCTTTTAAAATAAATCTATTCAAAATGTTTTGGAAAAAAAATTGAAAAAAAATGCAATGGTAAATATTTCAACGAAATGACTTGGCAAGTCAAATGGGTTCGTAGCAATAAAAGCTGCCAGCAAAACCCATTTATCAAAGAATATTATCAAATCCTCGCACTTTTAGCAAAACGTATCTGCACATCTAAACTGTATGTCAAATTCAAAATAAGAGTAATAGTTATAGATTATACAGGATAACAGTTTTTATCCAGGGTCACTACCTAAATCTAATTTCTTAACAGAAAGAGATAAACATATAATTACTATTGGAAAAAATGCCTTAAATCACATAAAGAATTATATTTTACGTTGAATTAGTAAATAATATATTTCTTAAAAAGTTATAAATCTAGCATTTTATAGAATCTCCAAGCTATAACTGTCCTATTTAACAAAACATTATCGACATTTTACTATATAGATAAAAGAAATCCCATAGTTTATGATTAAATTGGACAAAGTTATTGCTGTTTATCTCAAATGTGAGCCGTAAACAAATTTATTTTAAGGAACAATAACACAGTATTCCATAATTTAATCTTGCAAACGATTTCTTAAATCTAATTCATTTAAAATAGTAATATCCCAAGTTATTTTAAATCGCAAAAGAATGGATTTTTTTTTGTTTAAAATGTTACAATAACACGAAATATTAAACATGATTAATAAAACCATAAGAAATGAAAAAATTACATTTCTTAACTTTTTAGAAATACACGTTTTGACTCAAATGACACAATATATAATTCTCCAGGTCATTCAAATAATTTTTATGAGCGGAACTATAAGTATATCTGTAACAATTTAAAAATTAGCTGGGCCATGATTAGAGCGTACATCCTGTATATGTGTGTGAGCATCTAACGAATTCTTCTTCTAAATATAATCTTTAAATTTTTCATCTCTGTAAAATTGAATTTTGATTTTGCCTTTGATTTGATTAACTTTATTACTTTTCTCCAATAATGAATTAGTAAACATTTTAATACACTATCTGCAAACAATCAAAATAATTTCTCATAAAGCCATTATTTGGCAAAATTTTCCATTTTTATCATGCCAGAACATGATGTTATTTTGGGAATGAGGTAGGAAAAAAAACCACAGGCGAAAAATTTAAATTTTATTATCTGTACCAGTCTCTCAAAAAATAAGCTTTTAGTAGCGTGTTGAAATCACATTTACAAAAGCTCCGATTTTTAAAAAGTAAATTAATTTCAACAGCATATAAAACCTTAAAAAATTTCATTTTGAGTACGTGATTATATTAAATGAAATAAATTGGAAATGCGGTATTTTTTTAAACAATAAATGCGAGACAAGTTTTATTTTTGGATCGTTTGCAATACTAAAGTAACTCATTCAATGAAACGATTAAAATGAATAAAAATATAATTTAACTTGCACGAGCACGTGGTGCTTGGCCGCTCAAGAAATTATGTTCTGACACGATACATTGAAATATGCATAGCAGATTTCATTTTAATCTTTGTTTATATAACTCGGCTATTTTTTATAATTCGCACAATGTAATAATGAAATTGTATAAAAATTGTATACTTCATTTGTGAAATATGAACATATTTATTTTATTTTCCTTCTTTGTTTTCAAAAAAAAATCTAAAGAGAAGCCGTGCATTCTATTAGAAAAATGTTTCAAACGTTAATGTAGATTATGTATCCTTATTACATTTTCTGCCTGCACTGAATTACAGAAGTACTTTAACCTCAGTAAATGAGTCAAATTAAATGAGTGAAAGGCATAGAGCTATTTTAATTGCATTAATAGCCTTTTATAGCTATCTACAAATGGGCTCTTAATAGAGGGGCGGGGCAATTTCAAACCGAGGAAAATGCTAATAATATCAAAGCAATTATCCCTTAATTCAACGTTTACGCGTGGACGTTTAAGCCATAATGGTTTTACTCAGAATCTAGTTCATACGTCAAGTGGAGTCTTCACGGAATATATTGTCGACCCACAACCTTTCGGTCGGAAAGCTAAAATTGATGCAAAACGACATTGTCCGTGATTTATATGAGAGGTATTTGAATTGTAAATAGCAATAATTTTTTTAAAAAAAGATTAAAATGAAATCTGCTATGTCTATTTCAATGTATCATGTCAGAACATCATTTCTTGAACAGCCAAGCACCACGTGCTCGTGCAAGTTAAATTGTATTTTTATTCATTTTAATCGTTTCATTGAATGAGTCACTTTAGTACTGCAAACGATCCAAAAAAACTTTGTCTCGCATTGATTGTTTAAAAAAATATCCCATTTCCTATTTATTTCATTTCATATAATCGCGTGCTCAAAATGACATTTTTCTAGGTTTTATTTGCTGTGGTTATTCATTTTTTTTAATCAAGGATTTCGTAAATGCGATGTTAACGTGTTATTAAAAGCTGATTTTTTGACGTACTCGTGCAGATAATAAAATTTCACTTTTTCGACTAAGTTTTTTTTTTAATTTTATTTTTCGCCTACGGATTTTTGTCTATCTCATTCCTAAAATAACATCATGCTCTAACATGATAAAAACAATAATTTTTCTTTAGTAATTTACAAATAGTACAATAGAGAATTTCCAGGAAATCTTCAGTGCCTATCCTACATTTCTATCCTCAAAATTGAATATACAGCTATTATTCTCTTTATTAAAAGCGTAAAATTGTAATACAAACTTACTTATTTTAACTTATTAATTTTAATATTTACAGAAGCATTAAAGTATACATTAATAAGTATTGTGAGTCTAAAACCAAATATGTAGTCTTCTGAATATTTTAATTATATTATTTTCTTTTTCTACAACACAAGATTGGACATGCAACTAAAGAATTTATCAATTAATCACTACTTTTACTGATAAAAATTTTGTTTAAAAAGTTCTGCAGTTGCACTCTACGCATATAAATATAATATAGCCATTTTACAAACAAATAATAATTTTTAAAAGAATAAAAATAACATGATTAGTTTATATATGCAATTATTTTGTTCAGAATTTAAAAAACATTCTTTAAATGACTTTTAGTTGAAAAAGTTTTGAGAATGTACTTAGTCATCATGAAATTTTTAAACATCATATCAAAAGATGGCACATCACTTCGAAAAATTGCTTAATTGATTAGGAAAATTCTTAATTCTGTCTGAAAAGTACTCCAAAAGTATCGTAGAACGGAAGGTGTGGCCATTTTTTCAAAAAAGGACATTTTTTTCTGCATTACTGCAAAAAGGAAGGTTTTACACTTAGTAAAATTAAAATTCGAGATCCCAAAATTTACATTATCGATGTCTTCAGCAATCAGCAGAAACTGTTGCACGTTTTCTTCACAATGCAGGATTTCATAATCGTGCTCCAATACGTAAACAACTCATTAATTGATCCAATAAAAAAAAGACTGTCTTTTGCGAAAAATCGTATTTCGAATCCGGGATCTTTTCTGAAGCTGTGTTATTTTTTAAAGTTCAATCTAAATAAGGATAGGCAATAAAAAGTGATTCGGGAAATTGTTAAACATCCTACATACACAAAAAAGATGTGTAAACATGAGGAGAAAAACCTCCTCATTATAGGTTATATGGAAGTAAAGGGAAGAGGAGAACTAGTTTTAATTGACGGCATTATAAATATACTGATATATCTGGACATTTTAAAAAAAATGACTTATAACAATGCCGATGAAGAGAATAAAGGAAGGATTAGGATCAAAATGCATCTTTCAGAAGAAAATGATTCGAAACAAGCCCCTGGGATTATCAAATAATACTTATTTACAAATACAAACAACAGCTACAGACGCCTCCCCAATCTCCAAACTGAAATGTTTTTTTTAATTTAGGGTCTCAGTTAGAGAAATCCATCTATGAACATGACGTGACAAGTAAAAGAAATTTTTAAGGTAAGAGTGAGCCAAAAATTCCATTGAAACCACCCCAAAACTGTTCATATTCACACCTAAAGCGATTACAAGCTGTGGTCCAACAACGGGTTTTACAACTAAATATTTATTTACTTATTGTAAGAAAATGAATAAAATTGTATATCCATTTCTACGGCATTCCATTTCAACTAAGAGTTGCATTTATTTATTTTTATATAAAAATAAATTTTGTAACATAATATTTTTTCACATGTTGGTAGGGGATGAGATCAAGTATTATTAGTTGTTGCTGTGTTCCGCTTTCAAAGGAAGGAGGGGTTCAGTAGCTTCTGAAGAAGGGACCGCTGAGCACCCAAAAGCAGAATTCTGACTTCTAGCTCACAAACGTCACAAACCCTTTTTACGGGGCGTACTTCATTCATGTATTTCATCCACAGATCCTAATCTAGATTTGAAATAGAAAACGATCACCTCTGACCCAGGACCCCAAGTGGTATTACTCTCGACATGGAGGACTTTGTGACTACGATAGATTTAACGAACGCCAGCCACCACACAGTCGGAAAGTCTTCGGCTGGCGAGGTTCGAACTCGCAAACTTAAGGAATATGAATCCAATGCTCAACCAACCAAGCTATCCTGACCATACAAGAATTGATTTATCAGGTATTGTAACTAATATGGTTTTGCATAGTGGTATTTTAACGCTGATTAACATGATATTTAATTTATCAGTGTTGAAACAAACTTAAGGATTGAAATAGATTTGTACCAATATGCTTCATGAAAAAATATTTTTAATTATATTTTTTTATAGCATGAGTCATATTTTTTATATAAATTGACATAAGAATGGTATTACATGCAGTTAATTAATGAATTGAAGACCCTAATTTAGATTTAAAACAGAGAACGATCACCTCTAACCCAGTACCCTCAGTGATATTACTTTGTACGGAAAACTTTGTACCCAAGACAAAATTAACGAGCGCCAGCCACCACACACTAGGAAAGTCTTCGGCTGGCGAGGTTCAAACTCGCAACCTAAGGAATACGAGTCCAACTCTTTGTGATGCTAGCTTTATAAACCGGATAGCATCTACGATACTCGAAGTACACTTTTGGTATTGTGATCACGTAACTCGGCTACTGACCCTAGCGTCGTGGGTTCGTGCCGTGACCTTTTTCGATCATAGTTCAAACAACCAGGCCTATCCCGACCCAACATTATTAGCAATAAATATAACTTCTTCAAAACAACATTTAATCTTCTAAGTGAAAACCTAGTTTATACTTTCAAGCGTACACTCAATTTTGTGACAGATTGTCGCAGCAGTAAAAAAAAGACAGAACGATTTAAGTCTTTGTTCATTCTTACGTATGCAGTGCTAGAAAAATTTTGTTCTTATTGTTTAGATATAACAAATCTTTATTTATCTCATGCACTCCATCCATAATGTTGAAATGTATTTTATTATTTAAAAACCCGAAACAATTCCGCTTTTTAAAGCTTTTTACAATGCTCACAAAATTTCATCTAAGTGCTCGAGTTTTATCTTTCGGTTTCAGAATTTTCATTTAATAAATAAATAAAAACGGGGGATGCATTCTCTCAGAACAATAGTAAGCCATGCAACAGGAAAATACTTAAGGGCCATTGAGCGTCTTAGAAAAGCGAAGGCGAAGAATATGAGAAAATCCCTGAATGTCTGCTTTTCGAATCCCATCTGGGAGTTGCCCCGTAATTCATTCTTGAATTATTTATTATTTCAACCCTCCGTCCCATGCATCGATAACGATTTCTGTTAGTGCCAGCACTGGGGAGATTGTTTTCCGATTTCAACAGATAGGAACACGCATTTTCGTTGAGATGCGAAAGAATATTTCCTGTCGTTCTTGGGATTTGTTCGATATACGACGCCAAAAGGGATTTAACTTCTTGGTAAAACCACCTAAAGTTTTACTCCATGTAAAATATTTGATAAATTGACGAAAGCAAATATGATGGAGTCCTGGCAAATTTCGCATAAAATAATCGCATTTAAAGGTTGGTTGTTGTAATAAATATCTTTTATTTATTTACTTTCGGACAATCTTTTATTTCTTTTACAGTCAGAAAGATCGTAGCAATTGTTTTTCATAAAATTTGACCAAAATTTAAAAGAAATTCATAATTTCGTTGTAAAAAAATATATTTTAAATAATTCTTACGTTTTTTAAAGGATATTTAATCAATCAAAAACAGTTAATTATAAAAAACATATGCATGAATTTGGCTTATATATTCGGTGTCTAGATAGGATCTAGTGATAAAAATTTTAAATCACATAGCACACGATTTTCCAATATGCTTAATAAACAACTTTGATGTAATACAAATTCAAATTCAAGAACGTTTTCAAATTTTACGAAGTTATGTTTCCAAATCATGTGATAATTACTAAAATGATTGAAGAACAAGTGATATAAAACACAATTTTTTAATATCAATTCCTACCTAGATTATTAGGAAAAATTCACCATACAAAGAGAATCTTTGGTCGACAGGTTCGAACTTGAAACCCAAATGAATCTAGCGTCCTACGAACCAGGCTATTCAAGCCTAACAATTGCAATTAATATAAATTATTGATGAAAAAATCATACCAGCATTGAATTTTCAACGCCAAATGAGGATTCAAAGCCAATCGTGGCAACGCACAATGCTTAAATTTTCTATTCCAATTTGGGTAAAATCGGAAAAATCAATTAATTAACAAGGTTTAATTTTAAATTAATCAAACATTATGAAAATAAACAGAATCGTTTAAAATAATCGGCTGAAAACATGATAAGCCTGACCTCATTAGTGTGGGTGAGAAACTAACGGGATTTTGTACTCATTTGGGGGTGGGAAATGAAGATTTTTGGCGAGAAAGTTAGTTTTTAATTAATTAATAAAAAATTGATGAATTAATGTTTGAAAAAACTATATTAACATCAAATGATGTCATTCAATACAAGTTTTAAAAATTTACTTGAACTTGATTGGGCGAATAGAAAATATTTTATCAACGATTGAAAATAAACAGGTGATTGCATTGTTCTTTTTTATGCATTAATAGCAACCTAGTCTGAAATATTTTGAAAAGGGTGTTATTAAATGTCGATCATATATTCATGTAGTTGAGTTTTCTAAATTTTTACATTAATATCATTTAGTACATTGCAATTAAATCATGGGATATGAAAGATATTTTTTCCTCCAGAATGTTTACCGGATATAAAATAACGAAATTCAAATTTTACACTTCAAAGATAAAGATTATACCAAGATATTAGTTATTACATACTATGGAAACAATAAGAATTTTTAACTCATAAAAACGTTAATCGATCAAAAAGGATTAATAGTTCTGGCATTTAAAAAAATTCAAAAAATTTGAAACTAACCTTTCTTAGTCATCCAATCGGATTGAGTTCTCAATGAATCCTGATTAATTTTTCCAGAAAAATAAGCCATCCTATCACCTATTTCATCGACCCTCTCTGCCTGTGGCGATTTTGAAGTGAGATGATACCCTATGACATCATTAACATGCAAAGCGTGTAATCTGCGTGTCGCAGCCTTGAAAAGTTTCGCGGTTTACTTGCTATGGCTTCCAATCCTTACAAAAATGGGATCAGCCTTTTTCTAGCCTTTTCCGATTGTAACCAAAGAATGGTCAGCTCCGTCTGTTGCAATATGCATGAAGGTGGCCATCATTTACGACCCTAAAGATCTTCAAGGAGACACACCCTCGCCAGCTGAAGAGAATTATGTTCGAGTTTTGAAGGCTTTAATTGGACTCATCTGTCTTAAGCAGAGTCTACATGAGATAATCTGCAGCATTTCGAAATGACTTGTTTTGATTAATTTATCTGCTTACAAGAAATCGTAAAATGTATGGCTGGGGAGATAAACCACTTGTTATTTATTTATGTCACGTTACGGTGGGGATAGATAGTAAACTATTCTTATTATGATAATAGGTTTTAAAGGTAATCTTCGAGTAGAAGAATGGGACCAACGTATCTAAAGAAATCGACTGCTAAATATATGTAATGAATTAACGTGATATGATATTGAGTCACGTATTAAGGTGAATAAAACAATTAGATAAAATACATTTGGTATTGAGATAAAAATGGTTTTATTTTAAAAATAAATACGGACAGCTATGTACTTTTATAAACTGATATTGATTTTTTCAATTCCTACTATTAGCTCACACTCTCATATATATATATATATATATATCTTCATCTTGTACAGATTTTCAATCGTTAATAAAATACTTTTTATTCATCCAATCAAGTTCAAGTTTTTAAAGCTTGCGGTGGATGACATTTGATGTTAATAAAGTTTTTTTCAAATATTAATTCATTACTTTTTATTAATTAATTAAAATAAATTTTCTATCCTTTATAGCAGTTTTTATAGTTGTTGCAATTTTAAAGTCGGGATAGCCTGGTCGGTAGGACGTTGGATTCGCATCCATTGTTCTTCGAGTTCGAACCTGGCCACAAAGGTCCCCGTGGTGAGAGTTATACCACTGGGGGGTACTGAGTCGAAGGAGATCGTCATTATGGTGCTCAGGGGTCAATACTCTCAGACACTACTGCACCCCTTCCTTCCGTCGTAAAGCGGAACACGAGAACAACAATTGTAACAAAAATAAAAAATTTCTTACTATCCAAAGTAGGAACTGATTTAAAAAATTATTATTTTATGTTACTCGTTTCTAAACCTTTCAAATTCTTTTAATGGTTATCGCTATTTTCACATTCATGTCTGATCGTATTTGAGAACTTTAAATAAAAGCATGTTTGAAAATGCTGACTTTTTTATTCAAATAAATGATAACATTAATATTTCTAGCGCCACAATTTGAATACATAATACTCGACAAAGAAAGAAATACTCTAATATGCAGGTCTATTCTCTCCGTTCCTTGCCGGTTATATCTATAAAATGTAAAGTTTAGTCCGGAAAAAGAAATTTTTAAGCCCACCGTATATTTAGAATTTTAAAACTTTAAAATAACATCTAGAAATAAGGAGCTGTTTCCTAAAATACTGTTAAAAATATCATATTAATGAGAAACTAATAATATAAAAAATTAAAGTCAATTCCTTCTTGGAGCAACAGAAATTTTTTTATTTTAGTTACTTTTTTTAAATAATTACAATTAATATAAATAATGGGCCACAAAGCTGGCTGCCTGGCACAGAGGTAGCGCGTCTGCTTCGTGATCTGGGTATTCCGGGTTCGAGTCCCGGTTGGGGCATGGTTGCTCTCCTGTGTGCTATCTGGGAGGTGTATGAATGCGTCCCATCTGTAAAAAGGGGTTGTGCAAGCGAATGTGGTGAGTAAGTAGCTAAGACGCACTCTTGGCCGATATATTTAAAAACAAGATACGGATTCTCTCGGCTTAAAATCGGTGACTGGGTCTAATGGCAAGTATTATTAGACACAACAATTTATGAAAAAATTATTGATTTTCGCGAGAGTTTAACTCGCATTATTCATCTTCATGTGAAAAATAATGAAATCTTCGTAATTTACCAATTCAGCTACTGTGTGTTGAATTCAATTTTCATTACAAACTCCTATAACTCTATTCAAAATATCAAACATGAATTTAATTTAAATAATGAATTATTATTTTAAAAACTTTATTAACATGAGATGTCATTCGCTACAATTTAAAAAAAATGCATTTGAACTTTATATATATATATATATATATATATATATATATATATAGGGAGAGGGTGAACTATTAACAGAAATTGAAAAAAAAGCTTCACTTGTCCGAAAATGACAGAAGACATTCATCTGAAATATCTAGTTGTTTTACCGTTTCCGTTACTTTCTAGAATTATTTTATCAGCAAATTCTAAAGTTTAAATTTTATTTTTAAGTATATATTGTGTTATTCTACTTCTACTTCAATTTTTATATTTATATGTTGGCTTGTAATTAACACATGATACTTCCAAATACTCCAATTCCTCATGTTTATGATCTGTGAGCAAATATTCAGAAAAACATTTGCTATTCACGCTTGAATATAAATTTGGTTACATGATGTTTGGCAAATGACGAGATATTCATACAGATTGAGCTATTTGTGTTACAGGAATCAAATACATTTCAAGTTATATTGACTTCAAGTAATTTTCACGAATGATATATAATAATTATAATTATACCGCATGATTTTGCATGTTATTTTTTCATGTTTCGCAAACAGTTCCATCTAATCAGTTGATTCTCATTTGGTAAATTCTTTCTTTGAATTTAAGTTAAATAAAAAAAGTAGATGTCTTCTGCTTTTTGTACTAACATATTAGACCGTCTTCACTAACGATCGCGAAAGGTTTAGTAACCAATTGACGACAGATTTAAATTTGGCGATAAAGATAAACGGATTATAACATTGCCGGATTGCCATAATTGGCGATTTAGCAGCTCATTAGCGACGATTTCAAATTCGTCGATAAAGTAGGACTGTATAATAAGTAAGCTTTTTAGAGGCTGCTGAATTAAAAGAATAATATTTAAACGAAACTTAAATGAAATTTTTGCATTCCCTCAAAGCAATGACAAAAACAACCGAAATATACGATAGCAAATTTCAAGTTATCGTTTGAGAACATTATTATTTTGTAAGTCAACCCCATTTAAATTGGGTAAGGTTTTAAAAATTCAGAAAATGAATAATTTGGAAATCAAATTATAACTTTAGTAGGTGATAAATCACCAAATGTGACAACTTTCTGTATTATTTCTAATAAACCTTAAAGCGAAAAACTGATACCTCAAAAGCGATTTTATTGCCTGCGCATTTTGAGAGGTTTCCAAAACTTCAAACAAAAACAGCGTCAAGTCTAAATATGATAATAATATTTAATTCAGCAATCAAAGTTTGCTGTTAATTCATCTGTGACCAAAACAAATTACAATTACACCACCAATATCCTGAAAGCGACTTTGTAACCCGAATTCTCGTAGTCATCAATCTCAGATTCTAGTGGAAGTTCGTCACCGTCTGTAAAACTTTCAATGCCAATCATTGTACCAGTAATTAAATAGTTAACTTGACTAAGTTTTATCAAACTGTATTGATTTAAGACCTTGTATACACCAATCTAACATGCAGTCGTAATGATCAACGTAATATTTTTCGTAGTGTTTGGAAATTATAGAGTAAGCAAATGATACGATTAACTTACCGATTGGAAGGAAATGATGTTCTATTTATAACCAAATATTCAATTCTAATACTGACTGATCTAGAACTATTTCCTTCATCGGAGCATAATAATGATTCAACATAATTAGTACGTGTTTGATAATTATCCTAGTTTTCGAATCACTAAGAGGAAGTTAATACTTCTAATTAACCCAATAACGAAACTGATTACGACTCATCTGTTCGGAAAAGCTTTTCCGAGCGTACGAAATGCACGTAATCGTGAAATGAATTAAATATACACAATTAATGGGTAGTTATTTTGTTTTAACTACAACAAAAAACATTTTATGAAGGTAATAAAAGATTGTTCCTTTTTATAATATGAAATGAATTATAGCTTCGATGTAACGGCGGAAGAATGATAAGGAATTATCAGTGCGGAATGCTCTGTAGGTGATTATGTGCATTATACTGTTTTTATATAGTCGTCTCTAACTATAAAAAAAGAAAATATTCACATCCCTTGTTTAAATAAAAAAAATGTATAATTATAATCGATAAGTTATACCGTTTTTTGATATTCATGAATGTTCCATTAAATATTTATGAGTGAGAAAACAGTAGTCAATGGCTTGTTAAAGTTTTTGAAAAGTTGTCTGAAAGAAAATGCATTAAACATATATTGGTAAAGGTCAAATTTCTTTCGACACACCCTCTCCCCTTTTTGCGACCCCCTCCCCCTCTCTTGTAAAGACGGCAAAAGCCACTTTTGCTATTAAAATGCTAATATTGTTTCCAGGTCCATCAGTCAAGTCTTCATAAACGCTATTTCGTCTTTTTTTAATTAAAAGTAAAAGGGATTTTTTTAAGTACTAAAACTTTTCAAAATAAAAATAATAATAATTTTATTAATCAAATAAGTTCTTACAAGCTTAAATTTTTGACACAAATTTTGATCACTTCAAAGATTAAAAAATATTGAGCTAAAATAAAAAGGCGTCTAATTTTTTTCTGATTTTACAAACAGTTATAAATAATAAATCATACAGTTACCATGTCTATAAAAGAAACTTTTTGTAGATGTAGCAACTACAACAACAAACTATTCCAATCTCATCATCCTGTGACAATCATTTGTTATCAAAAGTTCAGTAAACCAACCATGCGAGTTAGAAATCTATAAAATAATGTTTACTTTTATAAAATAATGTTATTTTTCACAAAGATTCAAAATTAAGTTAAATTGACTATACCTAAAATATATAGTTTTAGGAATTGACGTTAATTGACTTTTGTTTAAACGTTGATGATTACGATTACTTACAGTTTTTTTTTCTAGTGCCTTCCCAAATGTAAAAGAAAAAAATATTCATTTTTTGAAGCCCATTCAATTTTTTGGATATACAAGCAGACACCCCTAATGGATACATTAACCCATTCGCTGCCAACTACGAATATATTCGTGGTTGGCAGGGTGTTGCCCATTAATTATTATCAAAGAAATTATCAAAAAATTAAAAACTATTATGCAGACTTTTATAAATTTTTATTAAAACAACTTACATCGGTAAATTTCAATGTGTAACATCATAGGTAGCTCAAAGAATACCAAGGCTATATTCCGATTTTTGCCGAGTATTATCTCGACTTTCAGCTGTCACGCTAAACATAGCTTTTGTAATCCATACTTTGAATGTATTAACCCATTCGCTGCCAACCACGAATATACTCGTGGTTCGCAGGGTGTTACCCATTGCCAGCACGAATATACTCGTGATAATTTCAATATATTATAACGTACAACTTGTAAAACTTGCAAATTTCTTATGGCCACAAACATAAATACACAAGTGTAAAAACTTGAAAAAAACTACAAATAAATTATTTTTGGAAAATTTCTACTTTATTTAACCCATTCGCTGCCAAGCCTAAACTGTATGAGGTTATCTCCATTGCCAACTACGAATATGCTCGTGTTTGGTTTTTATACATGTAAATGATTATGTATGGCAAAATAAGTGTATTTATTTTGAAATAATAAAACTTAGATAAACAATAACACTCAAAACAGAAATGGCAATGGAAATAATCTCATAAAATTTAGGCTTGGCAGCGAATGGATTAAGAGTTTAAATCAAAGCAAATACATCCGAAATTAAATCAATAGCTACTTTTTCATATAATTTTGACTGATAATATCATTTCTGACAACTCAGTTCAGAAAATTAAAAACCTTATCTGTACATAGGCATAAAACCATGGCTTATTGTGAGAAATAATATAAGTGCAAAATGAAACTTTTAATAAAATTAGACAGATTAAATAAGTTTAAAGTCACGAAAAGAGATTATTATTTATAGAAGACGAATTGATAAATTGGTTGCCATCTATAGAAAAGAAAAGAATGTCATAAGTTGATGTGACTTGCCCGTATGGCTGAATTCTTCTACCGTTAAGAATACATAAATATGGAGATGTCATGCTTCTGTGAAAGCAATTTGTCCTCTCACCAAAAACAGCCACACCTCCCTTATTCTACGTTACTTCAAAGTCAGTATAGAAGGCAAATTGTGTGTCACAGCTTACAAAAATGTTCTCAGGAAAAATGCAAGTGTATCAAAGGTCACGAAAGACATTCAAGCTTATGCTTAAAATAATTCACGAAATTTAATGTCTGTTATAACATTTTTTGTGTACAATTTTCTAAAAATATTTTAATATAATGTGATAAATTTAAAAGTATTCTGTACCTACACTTACATGGCAAATACATCTAATTTTATTAAAAAATCGGCAATTGAGTCTGAGATTGCAACAACAAATTAGATATTATTTTTGTTATAACCGAGAGGATCTGTAAAACTATGTGATACATTCAATTAATTACAAACTTTCCCTCAAGCTGTTTTCCTTATTTTTTGGCATGATAATATTAAAAATCATATTATTTTATGCATTATTATTTTGCTTATTTATTTATCTTTTTCTTATGCAAAGTGAGCACATCTACTTCTTTTATCAAGAAAATAGTTATTTACAAATAGTTGAGGACAAGCGATTCAAAAAATTATTGACTGATTTTATGAATAAATGTTTTACTGGATAATATTTTATCCGAACAACTATGTCCGACCAGCTCTTTTTTTAATCCATTCTAAAGAGCTAACTCTTTTTACTTTCTCTTGTAAGAAGTAGCGTAAATGTTGAAACATTCGTATCTGAGATTTTAACGTATTTGCGTTCTCTGAGTCCGAAAAAAATACATTTCTGAAATCATAGCATATAACATTTTTATTTGGCATATAACATTACAACCAGATTTGTATATTTCTGTCGAAGTTTGAACGAAACCCTGTCACAGGAAATATGTCTCTCTGATGTGCGAGCACAAGTGAACTCGATGGCTATAAAACGCAAAGCGCTACTTAGATAAAATTTGGAAAACACATTAACAGCTAAAATATTCAAGCCTATCAAATTTTGAGCCAAATACATAAAAATAATTACAATCTGTTTGTAAGACCTGCCAACTTTGGCAACCCTTCTCACCTCTGATAGCAATCCTTCTTCCCGAACACGGAGGGAGAAGAGTTGAGAGAGGGTGAAGCGAAGTCAGTCTGAGACTGAAGAAGTGAAAGATGATGGGATAGTTTGATGTTTCTTTTGTAGTTTTGCTTTATGTTTGTGCTATGTCTTGTATATTCATGTAAATAAAAATTTGGGACTAAAATTGGATGTGATCACTATCTCTACCGCTCACACTAAAAAAATCCTACGCAAAAAGGGTTTTTACACTGTTGATCTACACTTTATAACATTCCGTATGTCTTATTATACTACAGTTGAAATTTTATATCAGATTCGGATGTTAATCAGCCAGTAAAAATATGTTAAGGTTAACATAAATGAGTAAATTCATACTTAAAAAAAATTTTGTAATTATCGTTCACCAATTCCATGAAAAGAATTCAAGGCTTTAGCCAAAGTTCACAAATTCATGTGGAGGAAGAGGAATAAAATCTATATTGGTGAGTTAGGGGGAAATTTTGGGAAATCAGAACAACTGCGTTTTTTTTTCTGATAATGTTTTTAGGTTGACATGCTAGCTGTAAATTGCTTGAAGAAATTTCTTTCATACGTGAAAGAATGCAGAAATTCCAAATATAGTACATAATTATTTTCTGGGCCCAAAGTATTTTACCTACTAGAAGAGAGTTTTTGAAAATTTGAATAAGATTTTTAAGTAAATAAAAATTAAACAAAATTTCAACATTATTTTCACAATAACTTCAAAACATGTTATTACACACAAAAAAACTTTCTTTTTAAATAAAAATAGTTTTTAAATGTTAATAATTTTGTTTCCGGGTAATGTTTTAAAATTTAAATAAATCTTTCGAAATCAGTTTTAAACACAGTTTTATAGAAATTATTTTTTCATTATATAATCTCATACAAAATAATATAATAGATTTTTTTTCAGTTCATGATTGTTTACCTATTCTTCAATGTGTTTTAAAGCAATGAATATTTTTAATTAGGAATGTTGTTTATCTTCTATTGTTTTTGTAAATTGTGGAATGAAAAAATAGTTAGTCGCTCACGAAATGAAATGAATGATGAAACCACTTCCAGTGTAGAAAAGTAAGATAAATAAAACCTGTAATGTCTTTTTTTTTAATGTTTGGAATGGGATGCTCGAATCCTTTTTTATATTTGCTTATAAAAATTTCGAATGTTAATAAATAATATACGACCAATTTTCTTTTGAAATAATATTTTGATATCATTTTAAATGATTTTCTTTCGTTTTTGTATTATGATTATAGAAATCTAGCTTTTTATAAGTATATCGCAAAAGCAACTTATCTTTGTTTTACTGCCGAAACTTAGAATCTGAAAGACCATCGTAACGATATCGCTGATACGCTGTACTTGTGTCCTAATGACTTTAATCAGCAATAATACAACCCATGCTTATGAAGTACGTCCCATCGTAGGGACGGGCTCCATGTACTGCAAGCGAGACCCAATCACCATACTTGACGTTCATTACCCTCTTTTGTAAATCAACTTCCTGATGATAGTGGTTGGCTGTTTTTAAGATTTGTGTCTTTACTTCTGTTATTTTAGTATCAATATAGAAAAATTACTATTATTAATTACTACACTTGGAGTGTGAGAATATGTGACTTTTAGCCGATTCAGCAATTTTACACAGCTTCTGTTGAATTACTTAAATAGAACAAGTGGAATGGATCAGGAAATAAGAGAATATTTTAGGATGGTATTTACTGTGTGCTAAATTAAGATAAAGTTTTGGAAATTAATTAGGGTTAAAATTAAAAGTTTATTATATATATATATATATATATATATATATATATATATATATATATATTTAAAAGGCATAACATGCTTGATTCATTATCTTTTAAAATGTCATTAAAATATCTTTCTTTGATCCTAAATAAAAAATATTAAAATCGCAAAAAAAAATGAATTCTTTCAAAATACAAAAGAAAAATACTGTTTGGTAACTTTGAAATATTTTTCACTAGAAATGGTTTCGAACGAGCACTAATGGAATTCATATAAAATCTAATGGAAGTCTCCAAGATAGTCATCTGTTTTCTCAGAAATATCGATGAGGTTTAGTATGAATTAGTTTTTATCTATACCATAAACTTAGATGTTAAAAATTTTAAAAAAAATCTGTTAATGTTCATACAAAGGTTGTTTTTTTTTAACTTTTTGTAGTGGTCGATTGGTTACCTATTAAACTCATTTGATTGATGTTGGATCCAATTAAACTCACATGTATGATGTTGGTTATGTCGATTTTTGATTATACATTAAGGAAATTCAGTTCATTCTTCTTACGACGTTTAAAATTAATTTTAAAAATATTAGGTAAATTCTTACGACTTTTGGGCATTTGTTATTTAAAAAATGATGCATATCCTTTCTAAGTATCTAAACTAAACACATTTTTTTATTTTGTTTTTTGGTTCTCATAATATTAGCTTTTCAGAAAAAAAAAGAGCGGCTCCAAAAAACATGCATAAGAAAACAAATGCTGTTAACACAATTCTGAAATACTCCTATAAATAACTCTAGTATGCACGATTGATTACAACAATCAAGATATCGTATATAGATATTTCCTTGCGAATTCGTAGTAGACACTTAGAATCATTTTGGTATCCACATTCTGTCCACTACGTGTGTGTGTGTGTGTGTGTGTGTGTGTGTGTGTGTGTGTG
>JAOUZG010043906.1:2004372-2014502 GCA_026289955.1 Argiope argentata
TGTGTGTGTGTGTGTGTGTGTGTGCGTGCGTGCGTGCGTGCGTGCGAGAGAGAGAGAGAAAATCATTTTACACTTGTCGTTTTAAGTGTCACGTGTTTTTTAATTTCGTGTCACGTGTTTTTTAATTTAACACGCGTCGTTTTAAGCCAGGAAATTTTAAGTATCTCTAAAAAAATGTTGTAAGCATTAAAGATTTTTATCCCATCTCTAAGAGCGTGTGCCAATGCTGAAACTAACAATTTTATAGGACGCGTGCAGAATTAATTAAATAAAAAGTGGTAATTACACCAGAAAATAAGCGAGAATTTTAAAATGTTAAGATGTTAAGATAATGTTGAAATGTTAATATGTTAAAATCAAAATCAGAAAATTAATTAAAACTAAAATTATAAATATTAGTTTTCAACTATCTTTTTTTTAATAATTAAGAATAATTGAGTAAATGCCAAAGAATTCAACAAAAAAATTATGTATACAAAAGTATATTCAACAAAATGCAATTATATATACGGACAATATCCTGAAAAATTTAATAAATTACGTAATAAAGAATTTTATATTATTTTACATAAAATAATATATATATCACTTTTATAAAATTATATATATATAAATGATAATTTTCATTTTTTATTAATTATTACTATAGCTTTTATGAAGTTAAACTGAAATTTAGCATTTCAATTTGAGTATTAACATGTTTGTAATAGTTTACTTGCTAACATAAAATCTCTATTTAAAAAATATGTTCTGAAACAGTAAAACTTATCCTCCACATTTTTTTTTCTCATAACTAAAACAAAAAAATTAATTCCGATTAATTAATATTAACTTACAATGGAATTTTCCTTACATACTGTCATTATTTCATACATAATCGAGGAGGGAAAAAAAGAAATATTACCTTATTTTAATCATTTTTTTCTACAGAAGCTGAAATTTAGTAGATAAAAGAAGAAAGTATTGAATTCAATTATATTTCTAGCTAATTTCATTAGTCAAAGGAATGCCATTCATTAAGAAAATAAATACAGAGTTCCAGCTTCCAAATTTGCACATTTTCTTGAAGCACGTTTTTTTTTAACGTACAATTATAATAAATGTAGTGATAGTCTGTATAATTGAGTAAATATTGCGGTCTTTTGAAGGAAAAAGTATGGCTTCTTTCCTTTCCTTTAATTTGAAGGGACCAAAAAATAAAATTAGACCACGGAAATTACAAATGGGAAGAGATAATCTTATTTTGCTAAAATAAGATTCTGATGATAATACAATCACTCTAATTTCTAAAACTGTATTGGTTGCAACATTGTAGAATAAAAGTTTTTAATAGAAGGTTCGGTAACTTGAACCTTTTTCGGTCTTCTTAAAGTTGTTTTTTTTTAATTATTTTTCTATTTTTCATTCTCATTTCCAAATTTAAAATTTCGAAAAATATTTCTTATGTAGTGAGCACGATTAGAGAAGAAAATTCTATCATTTTCTTATTTTTCTCAAAAAAAATTCTTTTCTACTGAGTTGTATTTCAGATAAGCAAAAATAAAACATTATGAAGACCAAACTTTATTATTTTTATGAAAGGTGTTTAGTTAAATCTTTTAGAAATGATACATTTCTTTACTATCTAATAAGATAACACCTTCTATTTCGGGAATATTTTCTTATTTTGATTCAAATGGAAATCCATTGAATACATGACTTATTTAAGTATTCGAAGTAATTTTTATATTGAATTATGATCATTATGAATGGTTTATTTTTAGCTTACAGCTATCAAAGTTCAATAAATCGATGAACGTACGGCATATGGGTAAACCTGTTAAGTCGTTAAAGAAATAGAGGCATGCAAATATTTAAGTAAATAACGCCATTCTTTCTCCACAGACAAGTTTATGTAACCTCTAAAGATTCTTGCAAATAACCACCAAGTTTTACGAAAGAATTCATCAAATTATTGAAGAGAGCTACAAAACTTAGTTATAAGCTACATTTTAAAAAAATAATAACTACGCAATCCCCTGGAGATATACAGAGTAGGCGGGAACTCCACAAAAGTCAATTTTACGTTTCGTCGTACAGCAAAATAAAATCCAAATATGCATTTTGTGTGTCTTTTTGCAACTAAAACCAAAATTTGACTTAGCTAATTTGTAAGGTAACTTTTTAAAATAAGCATCAAGTTTTATTAATTTAAATTATTGCAATTTTTATTTAATACATTACATGTATACTTAGAAATAGGACAACATATAATCACTTTTGAATTAAATTTTGATGCGGATCTACTTTAGAGATACGTATCAAATGCCTATTTCCGAAAATTGCCTACCAAATGGTATTAATCTAGCGTTTATAAGTTATGATGTTCACTTGTGCTCAGATAAGCAGGCAGACAAACTGCGCATGAATGATATTTAGTTGACATCTAAAAAAATTTTTACGTACCAAATTTCAACTATCTAACTTATAGCATTTTTGAGTTTTTCACAGATATAAAAAGGGTTATAATTCCAAAAATGTGGTGGGGGGATGGGGTTGGAAATCCTGGAGGAGATCAGAAAAGTGGACATTCGACAAATCTCGATTTAAAATTTATTGACGATTAAGATACTTCCTTTTTATATTTTGCATACAAGAAGATAGAAAGGTTTACAAGATTAAAATAAGAATGACCCGACTGAAAGACAAAAAACAACTATTTCTTCGTACATAGAAATGCCTATTGAACTAATTCAGTTTTGCTTGCAGTTGAATCACCCCTTAGATTTCTTTTTAATACAATGTAATCCTCTTTTGACATTAAAAAACACTTAGAATGTCAAATAACCTGTTTAGCCTTTAAATTTATTCATATAAATATATTTGATCTTCGTTTTATAAATTTCTATTTATCATAAAATTAATTTTTATATAAAATTCATTTAGCCAGTCTTCTTTCTTATCGTGGCATTCCAATTTTCCTTACTAAATTATGTAGATTTTTTTTATTTCTTGCATCTTATTTATTAGTCTGTTTATAAGCAACTCCTTAGAGAATTTGATAATTTAATATGTGCAATACTTTTTCAAGAAAATAATAACATACAATCATCTAAAAGTAAATGCTGTGCAAAATATCACGATATCAAAATAAAATAAAGAACCAAAGACATGAAAAATTAATTTTAAAATAAATATTTATCGAAAATACATTTCTGATCACATAATTGAAATTTTTGGTTTTATATTCTACCAAAATGGGAATAAAGCTATTATATGATTAAATTTCAAAAAATTTTCAATTCTAAGAAAGAACAATGGAATTCAATTACAAGAATGATGGGAAAATAAATAAAATATCGTATTTCTCCTGTTTTTCTAATTAGATTTGCACAATAATATTGAATTTGTTGAATCTTCACCCATGATGATAAAAGAAATTAAATTTAAAATTTTAATTTATTTTGAAATTGTTATATTTACTAAATTGAAAGTAAAAAATATTAAATATCTGTAAAAAGCAGTATTTTTGTTGAAACGCTTTGGTTTTATATTATATTATCAATAACAATTATAATATGAAATAAATCTCTCGAACGGTTTCGCTTTTAAACTTAAAAGAAGTGAAATGTCTGTTTTTGCAGTGACAAATGAGAGGTGGACCAACTCAACAAAATTGTCCTGATAATTTTATTGATTAATGAACTCTTCTTAACTTGAGATTATTACCATGGCTCTCAATTTAAAAAGATAGCTTTTGAATTCCAAAGCAACTGCGTCTGAAATTACGTGAAAGACATTACGTGGAATATATTTCTATAATCTATTGTAAAACAGAAATGGTTTTAGATTAAAAATTACAATTTTATGTCAATAACATTTCAGGATCATACGTGATAAAGGCTTAATAGTGTAAACAGTAACTAATACAATATATCAATAAATTTGTTCATTCTATAATCAAATCGAGGACTATAAAGTAAAATATATTTAATCTTGAAATTTAGAGTTTATGATAGACTTTTAAATAACATTTTTATCAGAAATTGTGATGAATAGTTCACCTTCCATCTAAATGAATGTTATCTGAAAAAGATTTGCGCCCATAACTTAAGTTTGAAAAAAAAGATGAGGAGACCCTCTCAAGTAGTCCACAACAGTTATTACTAGATTAGTGAAAGAATTTGTTAATCTCGGACAGAGACTCACTTAAGGGTTCACGAAATTAACATAGCTAACAGTGGTAAGCAGAAATATTAGGCATGAAAATGAAAGAAGTAATATAAAAAAATGTAATCAATTTCTACTTAGATTAACAAAGAAAATTTTTATTTTAGTTACTCTTCATTAAATAATTACAATTAATATAAATAAGTATAGAAATATGACAGAGTCACAATATTAAGCGACTAAATAGAAAGTGAATTTCCTGGAAATTTTCCATTCTCCTTTCTATACATGGTGTTCGCATTCGCAGCAGCATGGGAAATCAACGCCATAACAATCAGACTATCCCGGCCTAACAATTATAATTACTATATATAATTGAACAAATATTGTACTAGCATGGCATTTTCAATGCCATTTGAGGATTTAAAGCCAATTGTGGCAACACAAAATGCGTGACTTTCCTATATAAATTGGAGTACGCAATACAGATTAGAAATTTTTAATTTTCTTTATTCTGTATTATTTTAATTAGAAATTACTTCAAAATGAATCGGAAAAATCGATTAATTAACGGTGTTTAGTTT
This sequence comes from Argiope argentata, assembly GCA_026289955.1. Taxonomy (NCBI): domain Eukaryota; kingdom Metazoa; phylum Arthropoda; class Arachnida; order Araneae; family Araneidae; genus Argiope; species Argiope argentata. The sequence goes on from JAOUZG010043906.1 coordinate 2,009,106, forward strand.
TAAATGCATCCAGCCTTATGAAAATAAATAGAATATTTTCAAATAATCACCAAAAACATGTTAGGCCTAACCTGATTTTCGTTGGGAAAAAACAATCTGAATTCGTTACTTATTTGGCGGCGAGGAAATGAAGATTGTTGACGAGAAAGTTAATTTTTAATTAATTAATAAAAATTTAATGAATCAATATTTGAAAAAACTGTATTAACAACAAATATCATCCACTACAAGTTTAAAAATTTTACTTGAACTTGATTGGATGAATAAACAGTATTTTGTTAACGATTGAAAATCTGTACTGTAAGGAGAGTGAGCTAATAGTAGGAATTGGAATTTTTTTAAAAACCGTATTTCCAGTTTCACGTGAAAACTTTGCAAATTTAAAAGCACATTGGGTAATAAAGGAAAATCGTTGCCATCACTAGCAATTAATAATAATTCATATTTGTCAAAACTTTATATCTGAATGTCATTTTCCATACATATCTAGTTTCATAAAAAAGTTGTTTAATGTTTTTGTTTCTATATTTCAACAAATTCCACAGAGACGAAATATTAGTCTTCAGAATCTTTAAAAATGATGTTTCTCTAGAGAATTTGCAATTTCTTTGGAGATTCGTCCTTTATTTCAACATCCATAAACAGCTACACGTTCTAAGCATTTATTCAGAATGTAAATTGACTGATGCCAATATCAAACCATAGATTTGACAAATATTCCCATTTAATTCATTCATTTGGCTTTACCGAATACACTCGCCTGTGTGATTCTGGCATGTCTATAAGTTCATTATCTGTTCAAATGATTTACTGGTTTAATTTTAAATCATTATATGGTTAATATCTACATAGAGTATGTAATCTTTTCAACATTTATCAAAAAACATATAACAATAATATTTCTAAAGGGATAATAAATTGATTTTGTGAATAGTAAAGATATTTTTCCTTATTTAAATGAAGCATTGTTAAAACTGTTTTAATGATGTGTAATGCCTCTTTTGGTATATCAAATCGATCAAAATTAATAAATATCAGTCCAAAATTTGAAAAATAGAATTATATATTCTTAAATCAATATGTCAAATCAAAGCAGCTGTTTTTGAATTAATATTTGAAACTTATTCTCAACAAAAACCTATTCTTCCATATCACATCAAGAACTTTTCAAACATTAAAAAAAGCTTCAATAAAAATTATTAAGTTAAAAGATATTTATAGAAAGAGAAAAAAATAAAGATTATAGCATATTCAGATTTATACAAAACTATAAAATACATATGAGGGGAAAGTTTTTATGGTACTCACTTATTATACCATCTTCGCCAACAATCGCCAACGGTTTAGTAACTTTTTGGTGAAGGATTTAAATTTGGCTATAAAGATCAACGGATTACATCATTGCTAGATTGGCAAAAATGGCGGTTTAGCAACTTATTGGCGATGACTTCAAATTTGGCGATAGATTTGGACGGGATAATACGTAAGTACCGTTTTTATATTATTTATTAATTGTTAATTATTTTCTTTGAATTTAATCTGTTATTAAAAAGCAAATCAAAAAGTAAAATATTTCATGAAAAAATTTCATATCTGTCGTTAATGCTTAATTAATGTTTAATTTTATGTTTGACTTAATATTTAAGAAATGAAAAAAAATGAAAGTTGAATGAAATATCTTTTATAAAAGAACTATATATATATATGCCTATATGAACTCATATTTCAATTTAAAAAATTGGCTTTGTAAAATTTCATATTGGAAACAAAAATGTTAAATTTTTTTCGATATGTGTTTACCAAAAATATACTGCAGTTATTTATTGAATTCATTTTATAAGAATTTGTTCTTAAGTCGAATTTATCTAACCAACAAGAATTAGAGTAAAAGAAATTTCCGCTTTCTTCTTTCAACTTCTTAAAAGGTATTTGTAGAATTTTGTTTCCCTACCACAAAATTGTTACAGGAAAAAAAGAGTAAAAAAAAATCGACGTGGTGGTTTAGTTCCTCTTTGTTCATCTTGTTTTCTTCGTAGAAATGCCTGCCGAAGAAATAAGGCAAAAGAACAAGACGATACTTGGGTAAACAATTTCACCCTTTCGGAAGCGTTTCTTAACTTTAGTAAAAAGCGAAAAGATAAAACTCGAAACAGTTAAGATTAGAAAAAAAGTGTTACTTTTCCTCTGCTCCACGTTCCAAGGAAATAAAAGAGGAATTGGAAAATAAAAAATGAGCGTTTCAGGAAATAAACAACTTGTTTTATAAAAAATAGGATGAATTCAGGTAACAAAATCAATTTTAAAAGCATATAGCAGAATCAAAAAATAAATAAAAGTCTATTCATAGTGCCTCTAATTTAATTCACTTCCACAAAACCAAATATAAATTTATAGAGTAAATTTTTACAGGTTGAGCCGAATTCTATACAAAAGCTTATTACTTTAAAAAAATGAAACTTTATTAAACCTGATAATCAAAAAATATAAAAAAGAAGGAAGTAAAACGATATTTTTAAATGGTGAAGAATAAATTCAAGAGAAATCTTTATAATTATTTTATTTACAAATACTACTAAATAAAAGTTAACAAAAAAATAATAATTCAAATATTTAAAAAAGTATCAAAGAAAAAAAACTGACTTTTATTGTTTCATTTATTTTATTTTTATTATTTATAAGATAATCCATTAAGTTAAGATCACAGTTAAAATCCATTGAGCTATAAGATAAATACTTCACTTATGTTAGTTAATTCAATGCTTTTAAGTACATTATTTGACCTTCCACTATTAACAATTAAAGAGTTTACTAAAAATAAATTTACTTTAGGTTCAAAACAGTTGAAGATATAAAAAGTATAAAATTATTTCTATTTGAAAAATGCAAAAGGCGTTACGACTCAACATGTAAAAAGCAGATCAATATGAAAATAAGGTATCTATAATATGTGACGTAAGAAGGAATGGCATATTCGATCTCATTTTCTTTTTAATAATACACATAGAAAATAAAGAAAACTCTTAAGTCACAAAATGCGTTTTAAAAATAATGTTACGTTCCTCATTTTACTCATCAATCATAAATTTTTCTAATTTTCATTGTTTATTTTCTTCAATAAGTTGTATACTGAACTTTTGGCACTTTGTTCAAATTCCTATTTAAGTTTTTAAGAAGAATTTCAGTCTATAATATTTCTTCTCCATTTATCATAATGCAATTTTGTTAAATTAACATTGCTTTTCATGTAATTTGTATTTTTGGTTTAGTTATTGAATTATTCTCTCTTGATTTTTAAAGATAGTTGATAACTCTTTTTTTCTCAGTTTTTTACATCGCTTATTATTTTTCCCCATATTTTAAATAACTTCTGTTAGTTTCATTGCTTATATATTGTCATTTTTAACCATCAAATAACAAAAGCAAATATTATTGGATGCGTTGAAAAATCATCTCTTTTCTGAGCTTATTCTGAAAGAGGATAAATTTTTTATAAAATTTAAAGCCTTTCAAAAACTTTGACTTTTTTTCTTTCTCATTAAGAAATTAAACTGATTCATCTTATCATTCTACTTTTATTTGAACCCTAGAATAATAAATAAATCTTTCGTATCAAGACAAAAAAATTATCTCGTAAATTATTTAATACAGAATTGTATAAATTAAATAAATAATAATTTCAATAAAATATTTGATTCAGCTTATTATTCTACTTTTATCTGAACTATAATATAATAAGCAAATATTTTGAACCAAGACAAGAAAACTATCTCGTAAGTTATTTAATACAGAATTGCATAAATTAAATAAATAATAATTTCAATAAAATATTTTCAGCAAAATGAAATGTTAAATAAACTCCATTTACATTTGGGATTTATCATCTTTGTTTGTTTTTTTTTGTTGTTGTTGTTTTTGTTCATTAATTCTTATTAGATTTTATATGTAACAAAATTCGATAAGCGTACAAGAATTAATGGAAAGTTACTAAAGACCCTTAAAAATTCATTCAGGGTATTTGGATATTTAGAACAACAGAGCATGAGTAGTTAGCTGTCTAATATTGCATACTCATGTAGAATGTCCATAGAACTGGAAATGGTGTAATCATTATTTCTATTTAATATTTTCTATGTCACTATAAAAGCCAGAATGCGGAAAAGATAGTTGTAATATGAGATGCTATTCATATACAAAGTGCAAATCGATTATAATTAATCATCCAAAGCTTTTACTATTTGAACCTGATAAATATATTGATTGGATATTTAAGAATTAATTGTAAATATTCCAAGTGCAGATAAAATATTATTTCAATGACCTCCAACTTAAATAGTTATATTTCCTTCATAGTATAAACTGTGGAACAATAGCCAGCTTTAAATATTTTTGTCACCTTCTGCGATTAATGTTCACAAAATTATAATCACTTGTTAAGACCAATATTATTTTCAGAACAATAATAGACTTAGATACAACTCAGATAATTCTTTTAATTAATTTAATAATTGTAATATTGGGATCGTGGAAGACACAATTTTATGGCAAATATTAATTACCTAAGAAAATCAGAAACTTCTTAGAAAAGTCGATTTTTATCCTTGCAGCATTTGAAAAAATAATCAGTTTTATCAAAGTATGGATTATATTTTAATCAAAAATAGTTTTTTAAAAAATCTGAATTTTATAAATAACAAGTATTGTATAAAAATATATTTTTTAAGTCAATTCTTCTTAAGTTCAACAGAGAAAATTTTTATTTTAGTTTCTAGAAGTCTGACTTCTAGCTTACATATGTCACAAACCCTTTTTACGGAGCGGAGTTCATTCATGCCTTTCATTCATTCATAAACAGATCGTAATTTAGATCTGGAACAGAGAACGATCCTTTTAGACCCAGTACCCACAGCGGTATTACTCTCAATATGAGAACCAAGACAGATTTAGCGCCCATCACACACACATACAATCTGCGGCTGGCGGGTTCGAATTCGCTACACAAAGGATACGAATCCAAATCTTTACCAACCAGGCTATCCCGGCCTAATAATTACACTTACGCTTGATCGAAAAATTATGCTAGCGTTGAATTTTCAACGCCAATCGAGGATTCATCACCAAATGAGACAACCCAAAATTAGTGATTTTTCTACACCAGTGGAGGTAATGCAATAAAGATTAGAAATATTTAATTTTCTTTATTCTTTATCATTTTAATTCAAAAGTACTTTAAAATGAATCTGAAAAATAGATTAATTAACAATGTTTAATCAAATATTAAGGAATTAAACTGAATCGTTTGAAATAATCGGTCGAAAACCTGTTAAGCCTAACCTCATTAGCGTGTGGGGGGGTTGAATTCGTTACTTATTAGGCAGCGAGGAAATGAAGATTTTTGGG
>JAOUZG010043906.1:2089502-2127284 GCA_026289955.1 Argiope argentata
TGAAATCAAAGATTTGAAAATATATTTTTTTGCTTTCATCTCTATTCTCATATTTCACCCAGAAATTTATCATTTTTTAAATTATATTATATTTAAAAAAGATTTGAATCCCTAGTTTGAAGCACTGTAATATCATTATTTATTAGGCATAATTAGGTCTTTTTAAAAATTTTATGCTTAAAAGTTGTTCATAATTATATAGCATAGCTTGAATACACACAAAAAAATTACATTTAACATCGCATTAAACCATGTAAGTGAAATGCAATTACTAAAACAATGAAAAATATTATTATAAAATATACTTGCAAATATTTTTTAAAATATTATTAAAATTAAAGAAACTTTTGTTCAGAAACAAAACAACTATTGCTGAAAAATTAATGTTTTAAATTTTGAAATAACGTAAAATTTATATATAAGCGAATACCGTTTTAAAGAAAGATGTATGAAATTTCAATTTACTTTTAATTAAAAATTTAATAAAAATTTTCCTTTGTTAAAAGACTCTAAAACCAAAAATGTAACTACCAGTCTTAAATTCTCTTAATTCACCGATAATAGTACTCTTAAATTCACCGATTTTCTTTGCTGATAGCTCTGCCCGATTTTTGATTATACTTTTTGCATTCTTTTAAAATAACATAGTAGACCGTCAATATTATAGTGGGAAAAATTTACTGATAATTAATTTTGTTCATTATGATTAGCTATATTTACATAAACTAATATTAAAATAATCTTTGTTTTTGTTATTACTTATGCAGATTATTATTAGTAATAATTAATGCACGTAACTTAACTAAAAATTAGTTGTTATGTATTAGAGATATTATAATTTTTTCATATTAGAATCAGGTTTAATTTGCTTAGCATAATTAACAGTGTTTCAAAAATATGATTATCTTCAGACGACGAGAAAGTCACCAGAGCCGGCATCTTACACTTCAGATTTTTATTCATGGGGAAGAGGTAGTATTTGATTCGTGACGTAGAGATTATGCTCATTAGTTCTACATTAAGAGCTATTATTCAGCCGAAAGTAAGAACTATTCAGCCATCCCGAATTCACAGTCCTTTGATCTTAAAGACAAATCATATTGCTAGCATATTGTGATTCCTATTTAAATCTCGGGAGTCTCTATTCCATCAAGAAATTCTTTAACCGCTTACCTGATTATCCCTCGTTATCTTGGGTTCATATATATTGCAATTAATTACTATCCCGAGTAAACACGGGCGAAGCAAAATTTGTCAGTACGTTTTGTTTTATCACGGTTTTATTCGGTCTGGAATAAATGAAAGGAAATATTTAGCTTTGATTGGCAATTGGCCGAGTTTTGTTGGTTTCGTGGCTCTTTTGGCGGGATTGGTCACGTGTTTTCCCAATAGTATAGTATACTCCGGATTGGGGATTAGTAATGCATGAAGAAGGATAGTTGTGTTGAAAGTAAGTAAAATAATGGCGATGATTCGATGTATCGAAAGCGATGATTTTTCAGATAGTGATTATGAAGTGGTGGACAATGAAAATAGTGGAAGTGATTTTTCTGTATGTAACCTTAATAAAGACGATAGCTCAAGTGGTTTGGAGTCGGACGAATTACGGCATCTCGTCAGTGGTGTGCAATTCAGAAAATGAAGTTGCCATCTGCTCTTATTCGTTTTACTTCTACTGCCACCGCAGGTATGAATTTCAATACTAATATCCATAATGATTTGTAGTTTTTCTATAAATAGTTTAATAATGAATTGATCCACTAGATATCAGTGTACAGAATGTCAGGTATCACTTTGTGCTGTACCTTGTTTTCAAAACTATTATACTAAATCTAATATTTTAATTTTTTCATTTGCCCTAGATAACTTGGGATAGTATAGTAATATTTAATCTGTATGCTTTTACACCTGCAAAAAAATTAAAAATTGAACTTAAAAAACTTACATATTTTGATTTGTTTTATTTCTTAATATTTAATTATAAAATAAAAAAAGTGATGATTTTTTGCAATTTTTTTCAAAAAATTCTGTAAGGGAAGCGGTTAACATAACTTTGAAGTAATTGTAACAACTAGAAGTATTTAATATTACTCTTTATCAACAGTTATATAAATATTCATGTCTTGCTTCGACCTTTGTTACATTTCGTCTAGCTGTTTTTACCCATTATTTCGTCTAATTATTTGATTTAATCAGTAACGGGTCACTAGCGGACTAAATAAAATAAGCAGCTGACTTTGAATGTTAGAATGAAAGGGAACAACAAGTAGATAAATTAATAATTTTTATTTTCCTAGTTGCTGAATAAATATATTTGTAACAAATACGAATTCTATGAGTTATAAAATATTGAAATAATAAGAGCACTTAATAATGTATAAATAATCAGGCCTTTTAAAACTTCATTACTTTCATTTATCTATTACAATATTTATAAATGCTGTACACCTGTATCAATAATATTATACTCAAACGTGGATGCCAAGTAGTTTAGAATCCTAATAGATAGTGAATTTTCACTAAATAATACAATAAAGAACAACCTAAAAGAAAATAAAATGTATTAAAATATGAAATTAAACCACCATTTTATTAAAAGAGACCATTTTATAAAAGAAGAAAAAATAATTCCTATTTGACAAAATTTTAGGGAATGAAAATTTGAACGTATATATAGGGAGAGTGTGAGCTAATAGTTGGAAATGAAAAAAAAAAAAAAAAATCTGGTGACCATGGCCTTTTCCAAAGTTGCAGAACTCCTATTCCGATTTTGATTGTACAAAATGAAATTTTTGCGCACAAAAATCTAAGATTTAAAATCGCAGAATATAGACATTCTAATTTTTAAAGTATACTTCGTTAACAAAATAGTAATAGTAAAAATATTATTTATTTGAATTTTAAAGACTTTTTAAAACTTTATTTGGTAGATAAAAAGTAAAAGTATGGAATATTTGATACAAAATAAGAGATTTTTTGGTACTAAATGTGATTAAGCCATTGAATTTCAACAGTGGCATTTTGTCGTTTTAAAAACTGATTACAACACAAACCATTAGGCATGAAAAGCTTTCAATGGAGTTATGAAAACTGAATGGAACACTATTGACATAAGTTACCCATTTTATTTTAACAGAACTCAACAGCAACCTTTTCACGAACAGTTGCAAAAAACTTCTGTTTTCCCAAGTCCAATTACGAGGGATTATTCGGAACTCAAGGATCATCGACCAGCGATTGCGAAACGATCCTCTGGCCGGTCCTTTCGCAAGATTTTTCTCGAGTTTATGACCTGTACTCTCTTTTTCTTCCGTAACGATTGCTCGATTTTAGAGTGATCAATGGCGTGAGGGAAAGTTGTTTGGCCAAACCGCACCCTAATGAATTCACTTAGAGACAGAGGAAGGTTTCCCAACCGACTGTGCAGTGAGAGGAAAAGTAATTGCCCCATTCTCTGTTCCCCGGCTAACGCGGGATAATAAGCTATGACAGTTAGCTGGTTAAGCCTTTGGCAAGCAGAGTGTTGAAAGGCTCGATTGAATAGCGGGTTGGATAAAGAACAATTGGAGTTTTATAGTGCAGGTCAACTCATTATAATTTTATTGAGTGCATTTTTTCCCCTTTGGAATGGAATTTGCTCAGTGCTACACTCAAAAGAGAAGAGAATAAATTCTATGCATAACACAATATTTATTTCCTAATATTAGCGGCAACGATATGATTCCAGAAAAGCCGAACACTTTGAAATAGAGGTTGTTTATAGGGAGTCGATTCATTTTTATGAGGCACTGGCGTTTATTCCATTTTGGTGCCCATTGTACATCTCATCGGAAGAAAACGAGCATTTCTCCACAGCAAAGCTCAGTAGCATGTAATAAATATTAAATGGTCTGCGTAATAAAGCAAATAACTGCCCGGGACCCTCCACTTTTGAAGAGAGAGTTGAAAAAATATTCTAATATGTGTTTTCATTTGATTCACAAAAACCGTTCAGTCATTAAAAATATCCTCTCTGCAAGTTGGAAGGTAAAGGAAGATTTCTTATCGTTTCCAAATTCCTTTGAATTTTTAAGTAAAAATAATGAAAAAATTTATGAGGTACTGGCGTTTATTCCATTTTGGTGCCCATTGTACATCCCATCGGAAGGAAACGAGCATTTCGCCACAGAAAAGCGCGGTAGCATGTAATAAATATTAAATGGTCTACGTAATAAAGCAAATAACTGTCCGGGACCCTCCAATTTTAAAGAGAGAATTGCCTAGAGATATTCTAATTTGTGTTTTCATTTCATTCACGAAAAGCGAACAGTTATACCTATTCAATAAAAAAAAATTCTCTCTGCAAGTTGGAAGGTAAAGAGAGATTTCTTACCATTTCCAAATTTCTTTGAATTTTTAAGTAAAAATAATGAAATATTGCATATAAAAATGACCATATATAATGATTTTATTGGCCCAAAAAATTCGTTTATTATCGTGAAATAAATGTTTTTCCCGTTCAGTAATATTACTTTAAAATAAATAAATATTTAAAATAATTTTTTATTAATGTATTAAAAAGAACTAAAGCCCGTGAGGTTTCTGATATTTTCTGAAGTTGACCATTTTTATATAACGCTGCCAATGAATATTTTGGATCCTTTATATTTATTTAATTGGTTTGCTTCAAGCTATGAAAATTTATTCCATGGGCCTTAAATTAATTTCAAATTAAGAAAAAAAAGTAAGAATATATATATATATATATATATATATATATATATATATATATGTATATATATAATATATAAATGTGGCAACACAAGTCATACTAAAAATAGTTGAAAATCACATTTAAGAATCTCTTATGTTTTGAAACTTGTTTCTTTTCCACCACTCCGTGTTGCTGGAAAGTTCCATCTTATTGTACCTCTTCTTTTCATTGGAACTCCCGAATATGTTCTAAATCTCATCGATGGAACCGTTTTTAACTGCTAACTTAGTGAAACTTCAATTTGGTTTTTTTTGTGCGTGTGATTTTTTATTTATTGATAAAAGTTTTTTGTTGGTAACTGGGGATAACAGCCGTTGAAGCTATAAATCCCAATGCCTTATTTCTTTCTTTCAAACCTCACTTCTAAGTAATTAGAATTATCGGAAAACTAAATACAAAAGTTTTTTTTGTCTTAATGAGACCATGATCGGTAAAAAATATAATAAATATTAACACATTTTATAATATTTTGTGTGATAAAAACCTATTTTGTTAAGTGTATTTTATGAATGTCAACTAACCCAGGAATTCTCTGCAAATTTCGAACATTAAATTAAAATTTTTATAGTGGATCCAAATTACATAAAATGACATTTGGTTTCCAAAAGTATAAATGAGACTAATTGAAAGGATGCAAATGAGAAATGACTTTTGATTAAAAAAAAAGCGATTCTGTTTTTTATCATGTCAGAACATGATATTGTTTTAGGTATGATGTTTTGTGGCGACAACAAAAAACGGTAAGCGTGAACCGTATTTACGTGCGAGCGTCTAAAAAAAATCAGTTTTTATTAACGTGATACCAATGCGTTTATAAAAGCTCTGATTTTAAAAAAATAAGTTAATGACTCCAGCAAATAAAATTGAGAACAATGTCACTTTGAGCACGTGATTACATGAAATGCAATAAATAGGAAAAGGGATATTTTTGGTAACCAATCAATGCGAGACAAAGTTTTTTTTTTTTGCACCGTTTGCAATACTAAAGTGACTCATTCGATTAAACCATTAAAATGAATAAAAGTATAATTTAACTTGCACGAGCACGTGATGCTTGGCCGTTCAAGAAATTGTGTTCTGACATGATACATTGAAATAAGCATAGCAGATTTCATTTTAATTTTTTTAATAATAGGCAAGAAGAACCACTTTTCAATTCCTACTATTAGTTCATACTCTCTCTCTGATTATCTTGTTCAAAATTTCAATCGTTATTAAAATATTTTTGATTCATCCAATCAGGTTCAAGCAAACTTTTTTCAAAAATTTGTAGTGGATGATACTTGATGTTGGTACAGTTTTAAAAAAATATGAATTCATTAATTAAATTTATTTATTTAATTTTAATACTTTAAATAGAGTTTTAGCAGTTTGTAATGAAAATCAAAATCAACCGGCAGTGGCGCAATTAGTAAAATTCAAGGATTTCAGTATTTTTCGCATGAATGTGAAAAATGCGAGTTCATTTCTTGCGAAAATCTATAGTTTTTTTTATAAATTATTTATAATAATTCTAATTATTCAATAAAAAGTAATTGAAATACAATTTTTCTTTGTTGACCTGAGTAGAAATCGACTTAATTTTTTTTATGTTACTTGTTTATTCTGCTTAAACGCTTTCCACTAAAATTTGTAAAAAATATTTGTTGTTAGAACAGCAACATCAACAATTTTCACAGTCTATTAGGGAAAATGGCATTATAAAGAAATTCTTTATATTTGTTCAGGATAAAAATATTAAATTGCAGAATTTTGAAGTAAATTTTTTTCCTGGGGAAAATGGAAATCGAAAATATTCTTTTTTCATTGGAATCACTAACAGCATGATTTTCTCTAATAGTAATAAGATTGAGTCCAAATAAAATGCCGAATTGAGAGATGTTCAGTTTAATCTTAAAGTAACATTTTCCTCAAGACAACAAATCAATAAAAATAAGCAAAAATAACAATATTTTTTCATCTCATGGAATTCAATCGGAGTAAAGGTTTCATATTACCTTTAGGTTATTTTGTAATTTTGTGAGTAAAGAATTTCAGTTAATTCTGTCGTAAAGGTAAACAGTATACACTTAGTTAAAGCTTTATATATTGGATCCAAATTTAATTAAATGCTGATAGATTTCTGATAGCCTAAATGCGGCCGCTCTAAAAAAAGACTTAAAAATATTTTCAATCAAAAATGATTCAATAATAACTTGCAAGAGAAATCATTTAAAAATGTAAACGAAGCTGGAGAAAAATTTTCATTACTTCTTATTTAAGTTTTAGGTAGATTCATACAGAAAGGCTACTTTTGATAAGATTTCTTTGGCTCATGGGAAAGAAGAATTTAGGTATCTTTAAAAAAATGTGGCTAACATTAAGGATTTTTACCTTTTCGTTCAGAGAGTGAGATTCTGTTGAAGTAAGCAGTTTAATAGAGTGCTTGTAAAATTAAACATAAACTTGAGAATTGGATCAGGAAATAAGAGATTTTTTTTTAATGAAGTTAATATGGGCTAAATAAAAAATTAGAAAACTAATTAGTATTTAAATCAGAGTTTAAAATACCGTTACACATTCATATACACTTGGATACTGTTAACAGAATGCGGGTACTAAAATGATTCTAGGAGTCTAGGAGCAAATTTACAAGGAATTTGGTAGCTCCAGGTTAAACGGTGTGGTCTGTAGAGCGCCAACACACACACACACACACACACACACACACACACACACACACACACAAGGACATTTTGATTCGTATAAATGATAAATTTTCCATACAACAATCAAATTATATAATTTTGATTCTATATATGAGAAAGTTATCTAAATAGCACTAATTCTCTATTTTAAAATTATTTAAAACTTAATACTTTAAGGGAAACAAACTTATCAAGATCAACGCCTCATCTTCGTTTACCGGTAAGCGTTGTCTTTTCTGTTCTTGTACGCACGCACGCGCGCACATTTTGAATAGGATAACTAGAGTAATTTTGTTTGGGTTCTAATTGCCTTGGAATATATTGTTAGAAATTCAAAAATCTTGAATGAATTTCTAAATGGCTAATCTAACTCGAAGAGAGTTGGAAATTTTCCTTTCGCTTTAATTATCTTAATATTGAAGATAGAAAAATAAACCCGATAAGCTAATTAAGCACCTCGTTCATTAAGGCGAGGAACTTTTATATATTTAATATTTATCGATAACTGTAATATCTTAGAAATGGGCTGAAAAAGGATTTTCATACTCTACTTTTGACTGCTTCTAACATCTAGAATTTATGTTTCCAGATTGTAATTCGGATGTAAAAGAATCCACTTTTGTTTTCCAGCGTGATTAGAATAATTTAGATTTAGCTGTCTTTTTCTGTCACTAAGATGTTCAATCTTTCAACTAAAGTGACGGGGAGGTATGAGGAATTCAAATACGGGATCCCACATACACGAGAAATGAGACGTCCAAGGGCCCGAGTACATGGGTAACGGCTAATGCTTTGCAGCCCCTCAGGATCCTCGTTAGTCCTAGTCACCGATTAATTTGAAATGAGGTGGCATTACTATTGGAATCAATAATCCCCAATACTAACGCCAGCTCTTAAAAGACTCAATCATCAATAGATTCCTTTCTCACATCTGAACCTGAAATTATTTTAGCTCATAATTACATTTAGCTTGAGGTCACAGTTGCATGGTGACAGAGTATATGTCTGGATCGAGATTTAGTAGATATCAGATTTGAGATCGGGCTTGCATTGGGACTCGGTATACGTAAATCCATCTTACATCGTCCGTCGGTATGTTGTAGAAATTGAAGAAATGAGTGCCGTATCAGATATCGCCTTCGTTATCTGACCACCTCTACTTCGACGTGGTCCACTCGAATTGAAAATATTGTAGCTTTGAAAAGAAGTGTTAATTTAACGAAACAAAACTAATTAAATTTTAGTTAATTAATTTTGTTAATTCTTTCTTTCTTGTGATCAAACCATAATAGCAAGATAGGAGTAATTTATTAAGTATTTATATAGTAAATTAAATACTGAATACATATATCAAAGTATATTACATAGAAATCATGTTGTGGGAAGATTATTTTATGTGCAGGCGAGTTCATAATACTGTTAGTATTTTTGTTAGAGTGATTTATGTAATTCGTGACGACTTTCTGGCACGGAGGTAGCTCGTCTTCCCCGTGTTCCGGGAGTCCCGGTTCGGGCATGGTTGCTCATCTGTGTGCTATCTGTGAGATGTTGACTGTGCCCCCTTGTAAAAAGGGGCTGTGCAAGCGAATGTGTGTGAGTATGTAGCTTAGTCGTACTCTTGGCCCTAGTTGGCACTACTTCAAAAACAAGAGATGCTCCTTTTGACTTAAATCTGCTGCTGTATCAGCAAGGGGCTTGTCCATGGCAAGTGCCATAAGTAACAACAACACGTAATTCTTAATAGGGAACAGTCTCATTTGTACTAATCGAATATTTTCTTTCTCAGGCGTAGATTATGAATATTTCTTTAATTGCATGTTTTTTTCTGGACAATACCATAGTATATTTCGTTAAAATATTCTGTTTTTTTTTCAGGATGGGCGCAGATGCTCTAAAGTGTATTTGCTCTTATCCGTTAAGTATTACTATTAGGTTAGATTCCAAGCTTTGATAAAGTTGAAGCATTTTAAACTTATGGAAGTTTATATGATTTGCCGAATTGAAAACATACAATTTATGCTAATTGATCGTTAACCATAGATGTTCAGGAATCAGTATCTATCATAGTGAACCGAGACTTTTTTGGAGAAACATTGATAACCTTATTGTTCTTTTAACCCTTTGCAGTCCTATGGTGTCTCTGACGCACCATTCACGATTATGCATCGTTTTGACATTTTATTTATTTATTTTTCAAATTTAATAGTTAAAATTGCCTACACAAGGGTTAAGAGATGTAGATTAATTTTTCAAAGAAATTTGACTTTAAAGAATCATGTATCTTTATTTTTCAAAGCAATAAACAAATCTTTGTATTAGGTGGATAATTTTGCATCTGATTATTTTTCGGAGTGCGAAAGGTTAAAATGAATGCTTCTCATCACGTTTTAAAGAGGTCTTGTTTAGTAGGTAAGAATCCCTAATATTTGATTTTATAAACAAATTAATTTTTTATTGAAATTGAATTCTTTCAATTACCAATTGGTTTAAATTTAGTTTACAAAAATTCCTTGATTTGAATTTAAAACTAATAAAATTTAATTAAGAATTAAATAACCTGTAAAAGTGAATTGGACCCTTAATAAATCAAATAAGCTTAGAACATTATGCTTTTTAAAATCAATATAAATTTTTGATAATAAATGCTAATTTTTATAATTTCGGCATGCAGAAGCCATAAAAATTGTCATTTTGATGCAACAAATATCAATACAATCTAATAAACCAGTAACAGAGAATTAATATCATGCTAATTTAATCTTTATTCCTTATTTCATTTATATGATTCACTTGCTTTCGAAATAATTTAATTTAACGTACCAATTGTTGTTCAGTATGCACACTAGCCTTGCTGAATGATAAAGTGTGAGGAAACAAACAAAAATTGTTAAAGTATTTAAAATGATAAGAAAATGATTATTTCTTTTAGCTATTGCTTAGAATATTATTTCAGTGTTTAAATGAAACAATATCATGAATTATTATGTGAAAATGTTTGGAGAGCTACATCACTTGAAAGAGTTTTGAATAAATCAAATGTCTTAGATCTCTTGATTCTCTGTGCACTTTTTAGTTAAATCCTTGGTCCCAAAATGCTATAAAGCGTTTTATCAACTTAAAATTGCCATTTATTATTTAAACTTCTACGCGATAATTAATTTATAGTTATAATTAATCATGTAACAGTAATAATAAATTAATTTAAAAATTTGGTTCACCACCAATTAACGAAAAAAATATCAACAGCATCCAAATTAATACAATTTGTGCAAAAAGATAGTAAAGATCAGGAGCTAGTCTTAATTTATATAAACTTTAAAGCTTTCACACAGATAGTCATTTCCTTTCAGTGCGCAGCATTCGCACCTTAAAATCGCATTAGAAAATCACAGATATTGTTAAAAATATATTTGCCTTCTAATTAATTTGGAATGCATTAAACTGAAATTTTTAATTTTATTAAGATAAGTTATTAAAAATTAGTTAGCAGAATAACACAAAAAATATGCTATAGAACTTTTAAGTTTCAATTTAAAACAGTTCTTTAATCCTTTTTACTATCCAAATCCACCTCATTCTGATTATGTTCTTAATATGCGTGTTTTCATTTCCCAAACACCTGGTTCTGTATATACAAATTTTTTTTAAGACGTCGTTTATATGAGTTCATTCTTTCTTAGCATTCATTCAAAAGCCATATTTATAACAACTACTTTTATTTGAAAGATTTTGAGAAATTAGTGAAATAATGGTAACGCACGCACGCACACGACATACACACACACACACACACACACGACACACACTTGCACATCATGATGTTATATATCATTTCATTAACTAAACTCAATCGCACACTATTAATTTGTAATGTAAAGAAAAAAATCCAATTCAATTATAATTTGAATAAAACGTTTTTTTATTTTATCGCTCAATGGATCGTATTCAATTATCACAATGCATAATCCCTCTATGTCTGAGATTTGTTTTTCAGTTTTCTGTAGTAAAGAAAAAAAAAGTTTTTATTTTAAATTATTTAAAAAATTTATTCGGAAGATTCTTATTTTTGATGTATTTGTAAATATACATTTTAGTTAAATTGGTTTTTGTAACATCTGTTTTGATAAATATTAAGACAATTTTAATACAGCTAAAATGATATAGAATATGTTACTGTGATTAACATGTTTAATACATATACATTTATTCTAAATTTTAATTATGTTTTTAGTTATAAGAAATATCTAAATTTTTAATACTTATATTTCAAAAGCTATTTAGTTTTCTCTTTTACTGAATTTTAGTCCATGAAAGAATCAATAAATCAGTTATTGATATTTAGAATAAATTTAAGTTTAAGGCTATAATATTCAAGCACTTCAAATAAATATTAATAATATATATTAATTATTTGAATATAAATATTATATTGAATATAAATATTAATTATTTGAAATAAAAATCATTCTAGTTACACTGGAGAAAAGATTCTATTTTCGTACATCAAAGCCTTAACTCTTTCATTACTAATTCGGCCCAACTGGGCGGTGTCAATGGACTGTTTTTTTAGACGAAGAATTCAGGATGTAAAGAGTAGAGCAACTTAAGTGATAACTTGTTTTATGTTTTTACACCTCTCGCTTAATAAAGAAATCGGCTTTGTAAACGGTATACTACTATAAAATTTTCACGGTCGAATTGGGCCGGGTTAATAGAGAAAAGGTTAACTATATCAAAATTTCTCAAAGAATTAAGATGCTGAAGAAAGTACATTGATAAAATTCTTTTAGTAAAAGATAATATTTGCTTTGAACGAAAATTTGTAAATTTTATATATTGTGAAAAAACAGATTCAGTTTAGTTCGAATTTATTTGCAGGAAATATTTTTGATAAAAAAATGGTGAAACTGCATATTTGAAATAAATACCGCAGACCATCAAGTACATTAAATAATCTATACTGTAAAGATCTGTTAGTTATATTGACAGATAATTAATTACTGATTTTTTTCTCTCTTTTTATCATATCAGAACATGATGTGGCTTTAGGAATGAGTTTTTGGGGCATCAACAAAAACCCATAGGCGAAAAATAAAAAAATCCGTAGGTGAAAAATTAAAATTTTATTATCTGCACGAGCATCACTTTTACAAAAGCTCTGATTTAAAAAAAGCAGGTTGATAACTACAGCAAATAAAACCTAGAAAAATGCCATTTTAAACACGTGATTATATGAAAAGCAATAAATAGGAAATGGGATATTTTTTCAAACAATTAATGCAAGACAAAGTTTTTTTTGGATCGTTTGCAATACTAAAGTGACTCATTCAATGAAACAATTGAAATGAATAAAAATATAATTTAATTTGCCCGAGCGCGTGGTGCTTGGCCGTCCAAGAAATGATGTTCAGACATTATACATTGAAATATGCATGGCAGATTTCATTTTGATCTTTTTTTCTTTTTTTGGTTTTTACAAAAAAAAAAAAAATTTATTTATTTATTGTGTAAGTTATTGAGGCATATAGCACAATGATGCAAGCTACGTATCAAAATTTAACACTGTTCCTTAATGATTAAACGATAATTATCAATTATTGCATGTAAACAATGATGATTTTCTCATAAAAACGAATACTCTTTATTCAATAACTCTAGTAGAACGAGAAATACAGAATCTATATAAAGCCATTCTGTTATTTGCCAAATTTTTTTGTCAAAAATAGTTTGTCACAACTCAATTTTATGAAGCCTTCTACAGTTTGCATGTAAATGTCGTTTCCTGAAGGTGTACGCAAATATGACAGCTCATTATCTCCATAAGAGTTCTGTTTAAAATGAATTGAAAAAAACTTTTCTGCGAATAAATTCTCTAAATTTTATATATTACTAGAGCAATAGAATATAATAAAGCACAATATTTAGATTAAAAGTTGCCATTCAACCTAACTTTTATACTAATAAAATCTTTTTGCAACAGCGGGAACAATTCTTAAGAACTCATATAATTAGCTCCATTTCTCGGATATTGCTTACATTGCAAAATTATATCTACTTCTTTTAGAATAAACTAATTAAAATATATTCAAATTTCATGTTAGAATTAAAAAGAAAGAAAAAATTAAATTTATGAAATATGGTTAATTTAAGGTTATTTTTCTCGATAATTAATTATAAAAGTAATGCGAAGATGAAATAGTTTCGGTAGCAATTAATACCTGGAATAGTAACGCTCGTGTTATCTTTCGAAACATATGATAAAATTTTAATTAGGGAATAAATTTGTTGGGGCCATCATTGTTATTCTAAATTATGCGAAGTTTCACATTTAATGTTTCTTTTACCATATTTTATCGAAAATACACGTTTTAAATTAATATATAAGCTTTAAACTCCCCGAAGTGGGGATACCTGCTTTCTGCTTAATTATTTGGGATTTTTTTATTTCCTTTCTTTTTTGGAGATTTTAATATATGTTGAGTTCCAAATATTAAATAAAGTTGCTGATAAATAAAATTCTTTATTTATAGAATTCTTAATCTTCAATAAATCATAATAAAAAGAAAAATAGTTTAATAAAAAATGGATATTTGCTTGAAGTCTTAATATTTTTAAATATTTTGGGAAATTCAATCAAAATCGACCCATTAAATGATTTAATAAAATATCAGATTATTATATTTCAATTAAAAATAATTTAAACAGCAATGAAATCAAATGAATAAATTCAACAATTATTTATGTTTACATTGAAGATATCTTATTTGAGTTGTCTTATTTTTATAGCAATACATCAAAAGTATATATGAAGCAAAGTTTTCACTTTATACATTATTCATTTTGTTGATAATTATATTTTTGCATAGAAAAAAATTGCATCATTATATTGCTTTCCAAACAATTACTTCAAGTCGTAGTTCAAGTATATTAAAATAGAAGGGGACATACTTAGTTAAGTTAAATTAATGTAATCAAATTATTTATAACCAAACATCAAGAATAAAGATCCTTTTATAATTACATTCAAATTCTTCCTTTTTCTTTTTAAAATGAAAATGCTCTCATATTTTGAGTTAATTAAAGATATTATTGAATTTGCGTAATATTTTTGTGCCATTTATTAATAAAATCACTTTACAGACATCAGTAAAAGGAACAAACAAATGACTTAATTAGCAGGTGATAGTAAACAGTCATGATAGAAATTAAATTTGCATTTGTATATAAGTTTCATGTTTAAATAATATAAAACACAATACCTTCAACCTTTTATATGTAATTAACAATTTTAACATTTGGTATATAATTAGCATTTTTAACATTTTATATATAGTTAGCATTTTTAAAATTTCATATATAATTAATATTTTAGTAGCTTTTACGAAATAAAATTCTATTAGCGAGTTTAATTTCGTTCGTTTTACCTAAAGATAACTTTATCCCCAACTTTTTTCTTCAGAAACTGAAATCTAATTTAAATGTAAATTGAATATTGATATATTTTTACTTTTTACTTTTCAGAAAGCTAAAAAACACCAATTAAATTACTAAATCATTATTATATTTACAAAAAGTTATAATATTATGAAGCATAATGTGTACCTTGCTATTAATATGAAGTTCCTGGGGCAATATCTTTTAAAAATGCCACTTACAGCACCATTCTTTATATATTTAGACGTTATGATATTCATATTTTTATATAGCTTTCTATCTGTCAACTTTATTTTGACATAACAGTCTTTGAAAAACAGTCTCCGAAATAAATAATACGTAGTTTTCATGGCGTCTCTTGAAAAAATCGCCGAATCCTGTCACTTTTAGGTAAGCAAAAGAATCCTTTTTGGATGTAAATTTCTTTCGAATACGGAAGAGTGAGTTTAAAGTGCTGAATTATGCTAGAAGCCGAAAAATATTCAGAAAATATGCACTGGAAATGGGCGATTTCTTTCGTAATGTTACGAAATTTGAAATTCGTACAAGTTTAATAAAATATTCTCGGCGTTTTCTCAATAAAAATAATTACAATTTTAGCAAGAATTATCTAAAAAGAAATCTTCTACTGACAAATTCTTAGAAATGAATTTAAAACTGGCAGGAGTTTTCAGGAGCAAATACGAATTTCAATTTCATAAAAGTTGTACCTTGTTTTTTCCCTCTTTTACGCAAATATACGTTCTAATCATTGTCTAAATTTCTAATCCCTTAGAAATAAGTAAATTATACCGATTGAGAATATATAAGGTGACCATAATTATTTTAAGTTAACCCTTAAGCGAAACCAATCGACTAAAATTCCTGAGATACCTCGGAAGGCTGCATGAAAAAATAGATGTTTATTTAGTGAAATACTATAAAATGTAATTACTCATTTGAAGTATTTTCCGATTTTAACATATATATGTATTTTTAGAAGTTTATCTCTCTAGTAATTGTTTACTTGAACGTATAAAGTGATAATCTAGGGCATATTATTTTTAAAAAGGAATTTCACACATACACACCAATGGATTTCCTTAGCCATTTTTTAATTTTATTGCCAGCATGCTTCGGTTTTCAAAGTAATACGCTAGATCTCTTCATGCAAATAAAATGCTTCATATAATTTTAAAATTGAAAACAGCTATTCATTTTATACGTGAAGTAAGAAACTAAGGTTACTGTTAGAGAACGTGTAATTGTTTTGGACGTTGGATGACACGAACAGTTGCATTCACTCGTAAAGGCCACATGATTGATTTCTATAGGTCAAATTCATGTACAAAAAATGCAGATTAAATAAACAACTTAGCAGAAATATCTATCACAATTCAAAATTTTTATCAGTACATAATTATAAGCGAAGACTTCAGAATTTTATACGTAGATGAGATGATCTCTCACATGATCTTTTTCTAAGTATCCAAAGTTTCAATCTTTGCCTTCTTTACACTTAATTTCTGATATATATTTATTTTTCGTCATATTATTGTATATCCTGAATACTTCAAAAGAATTCCTTAGATGGTATTTACGTATTAGACTGTCGAAGCCAACGGTTAAGTAACTCATTGGTGACGGTTTCAAATTTGGCGATAAACTATCGACGTCAAAGAAACCAACAAAATGGTGGACGACAGTTAAGGTTTGAACAATTTTTAAAATAATGCCCTTTTTTGCCATTATTGGTGTTTTAGTTACTCATTTGGCGAAGCCTTCAAATTTGGCGATAAAGATCGACGTTCTGATACGTAAGTACCACTCAGATTTCTATCCAATTATTTTCTTTAAAAAGATATTAAATTTAGACTTTTATAGAAACTAAAAAAATATAAGTTGTGTGCATTTTAAATAAACATTTCAATTTATACTGTATTTCTCTTACTACGTTTAATACATTTTATATAATTACGGTGGCAACATGGTGCAATTTAAAATATGCGGAGAAAAAATAAAAATCATAAAGATCTTCGATTTCAGAGACCAGTACTATGGTTTCTGTTTTTTAGAAACAATAAGCTGAAACATCATTTTTTGGATGCCTTGGAAGTATGAATGTAGTTGAAAAGGAGAAAAAAACATTCCAAACTGATTTCTAGAAGGAATAGATATATGATCAAAATACGTCCGGGATATCTAAAGATCCGTTCCCTTTACCGAGGGTTCATTGAGGTAAAAAGATCTGAGATAACAAAAGCGTTCATGTTTCTAGAGTTTTCCGTCCTCTTTGACTGGCGTCATTCCTTTCCCTACGTAAAAAAATATTCCGGATATGGAGTTCTTATTACTACTTATTAATCCTTTATTTTTGTATATACTGTTTTTCACAAGAAGACAATCTTTTTTATTAACTCTGAATTTTGATAATAAAACAGCGACAAATAACAAGGTCATATCAATATCAAAATTGATTATTAGAATCAATATCAAGCATTGAAGGGTTTTCCGAGAAAAAATCAAATAAAAATCACTTTTCGAATTAAAAAAGGAATTTTGAATTACTCATCAATGAAAGCAAGAATAGGTCTCAAATGTATATTAGCTAATGTCATTTTGCAAAAAAAAGCAAGGTTCCTTCTTTTCCTGGATAAAAGTTGTTATTGTTGTTGTTACTTATGGCACTTGCCATGGACAAGCCCCCCGCTGATATAGCAGCAGATTTAAGCCGAAAGGAGCGCCTCTTGTTTTTGAAGTAGCGCCAACTAAGACCAAGAGTACGACTTAGCTGCACGCTCACCACATTCGCTTGCATAAACCCTTCTTACAGGGGGAACAGTCACACATCTCACAGATAGCACGCAGAACAACAACCAAGCCCGTACCGGGACTCCCAGAACACGAGGGAGATGCGCTACCTCTGTGCCAGACAGCCGGCGGATAAACGATGTAAATGCTTTTTAATATAGCACTTGAAATTTTAAATGAAACTGATAAAAGAATTTCTCTTTCGAATACCTTTTATATCACCTTGATAGATGTATTTTGTGAAGAGGATCGAGAAACACTTATTTGTTGATTAATTGGTCCCAAAAATGCCAGTTGCCACTTTAGTGAAAAAAATTCGTTTATATATATATATATATATATATATATAGCACGCTCACCACATATATATATATATATAAAAAAAAAAAAAAAAAAATATATATACTGAAGTGACAAAAGTCATGGGATAGCAATATGCAAATATACAGATGGCAGTAGTATCGCAGCGAAAAGGTATAAATGCGCAGTTCGTTTTCCAGAGCTTTCATTTATGTTCAAGTTATTCATGTGAACAGGTTTTTCGTGATTTATGGCGGCACGACGAGAATTAACAGACTTTGAACGTGGAATGTTAGTTGGAGCTAGACGCATGGGTCATTCCATTGCGGATATCGTTACTGAATTCAACATTCCGAGATCCACAGTATCAAGAGTGTGCCGAAAGTATGAAATTTCAGGCATCCCATCCCATCATGGACAGCGCAATGGGTGACCACCTGCACTTAACGACCGAGACCGCCGGCGTCTGTGTAGAATGGTCAAAGTTAATAGACAAGCAACACTTCGTCAAATAACTGCAGGAATCAATGTGGAACGTACGAGGGACGTGTCCGATAGTACTGTGCGGCGAAATTTGTCTTCCTTGGGCTATGACAGCAGAAGACCGACTCGAGTGCCTTTACTGACAGCACGATATCGACTGCAGCGACTCTCCTGGGCTCGTGAGCATATCGACTGGTCCCTAGACCAGTGGAAAACCGTGGAGTGGTCAGATGAGTCACGATTTCAGTTGTTACGAGCTGATGGTAGAGTTCGAGTGTGGCGCAGACCCCACGAAGCCATGGGCCCAAACTGTCAGCAAGGCACTGTTCAAGCTGGTGGTGGCTGCATAATGGCTTGGGCTGTTTTTACATGGCATGGACTCGGTCCCCTGGTGCAACTGAACCGATCATTGACTGGAAATGGTTATGTTCAGCTGCTTGCAGATCACTTGCAGCCATTCACGGACTTCACATAACCACACAACGATGCGATTTTTATGGATGACAATGCGCCATGTCACCGGGCCAGAACTGTTCGCGATTGGTTTGAAGAACATTCCGGACAATTCCAGCGCATGATCTGGCCACCTAGATCGCCCGATAGCAATCCCATCGAGCATTTATGGGACCAAACTCCTGCACCATCCACACTTTCACAATTATGGACGTCTATACAGACAGCATGGCTCAATATTCCTGCAGAGGACTTCCAACGATTTGTGGACTCCATGACACGTCGAGTTGTTGCACTTCGCCGGGCAAAAAGAGGACCGACACGATATTAACAGTCATCCCATGACTTTTGTCACTTCAGTGTATGTGTGTGTGTGTATATATATATATATATATATATATATATATATATATATATATATATATATACAGAGAGAGAGAGAATTATTATGTTTACACATACAAATAAATGAATAGATAAACATCAACTGATTGGTTGATCAAAAGTAATTAAAGATTTTGAATTTTGTTTATAAAATCAAAAATGACACTTGATCTATTCAGCCTGGTCAGTTGTGTTTAATACGCTCATGGATAATGAGACATATAGAATTTTCTTTGGTGAATTTCAGTCAGTTTGACTCTTAGACTCCAATCATTATCTGGATGCCTTTATTTAACTCGTTTTTTTAAAAATATTTTTAAATTATAAAGTTTACAGGTCAACATAATTAATATACTACTCTCCCCCCAGAAAAAATCTGATATATTTTGATTCAAATATTTTTTTAAAGTTAAGTTTTCAGAAATTTTAATACCGATTTTTTTACCATTATGGTATTTTTTCTTTATTATAATTTGTATTTTAAAAAAATCTAAAAATACACTCATATCTTTAAATTAGATTGCAAAGCATATCTGTGAAATAGAAAATTGTATAATGCCTACAAGAAAAAAAAAGAAAAATTTCGATGGTTTGATATTATATGGCTTTTAATAATTATTTATGTAACATAATAATTTATTTAAGACACTTACAAAATAATTTATACATAATTGATAAATACGGATGCTGGATATCTGATTAGTGGGAATAATTGTATCTTGTTAAACAATATTTTACATAAAAAAAGTCTATTACGTGAAAAAACCTCGTTTCTGGCGTTCATAATCTCATATTCACTTTTTACAAAAAAATAATTAATAAAAATTGATATTTATGTAAAATTGTCGCAGATTAACCCCTTAACCGGGTTGCCCGTATGCCGTACGTGCATCGATTTATCGAATTTTAATAGTTGTATACAAACAATAAATCATTCATAACAATTATAATTCAATAGTAAAATGACTTCAAATTCGTAGATAAGCCAAGTATTCCATGGATTTCCATTTGAATTAAACTAAGAAAATATTCCCAAAATAGAAGGTGTCATCTTATTAGATAGTAAGCAAAATAAACTAGTTAAGGGGTTAAAACATGAGCTGCCTTTTATAACATATATTCATATAAATGCTTCACTTGCAGAAAATTAATTACACAAAAATGCAATTATGAAATAACCGGGAAATTACTTTTAATAAAAAATTCTATTGTTTAATATTAAATGAAAAATTTCATTGTTTATTTAGTGTCAGAAGTTATTTTAAAATATCCTAATAGAATTTAGAATCAAATTAGGCTTAAAAAGTATGGAATATCATTATTTCCCGTAATAAGATTTAATTATTAACGAAATGCGACGGTTATTCAATGAATCTATAATATCCAGCTGAAATATTTCATATAATCTAAATAGCTGCATTTCTTTTGTTGCTCCCAGCGGAAATGGGAAACATTTTGAATGATGTTAGATGATTATTGCCCGCCATTACAATTGCTGTGGCACTCAATTTTACTTGGTATGTAATTTATAATTTATCTGGTGCTAAATGAAAAAATTATGATTTATTTGATGTTACCTAGTGAAAAAATTGCATTTGCTTGGAACTGAATTAATATAAGGTTCTAATGTAATTTATAGAGGAAGGTTAAGAAATGAAAGTACAGAGATGTTCGATTGATGGAATTAATCAATGGAAAGATAGGATAATATTTTATACAAATGATATATATTTTTATTGTTTATTCTTATGTTTGTTTATCTTCTAATATTAGAAGTACAGGTGGTTATTAAAATAATGGGAACTTCTAGGAATAAAGGTAATGTTTAAAAAATGTATTTAGTAAGTATTAAAATAAAATCCTATCTATAGTTTTTTTATATATAAAGTATATGTCATAGTAAATTGAGTTAACTCTAGTAAAGCTTAAAAAAAATTGGAATTTTGTCAAAAGTGTAAATTGTTAGGCCTCACAGACTTTTAAATTTACCAAATTTTAGACTTATTAGAACTACTGTGGCCGAAACATCTCAGCTCTTAGAGTTTTTTAGAAGTATGGTATCTAAAACTATGACTGTATACACCCAACTTGAAAAAGACAGCTCAGCAAAGAAAAATAGTGAACGGAAAGACATGCTGAGAAAGAGACAATGGATTGTGATGTCTAAAAAGAAAATAAAGACAGCTAAAGTGCCCGCAGAACTTAATTAACATCCTGATTCGGCAATAATTACAATTATAAGGTCCCTTCATAAACAGGACAATTACGGAAGAGCAGCAGCACTTCCCTAACTTCTTGTCATAGGTGTTAATGTCAAACATGGTCTTCAGTGGTATCATAACACAAAACTTGGTTGACTAATAAGTGGAAGATAATTATTTGGTCAGACAAACTGTTTTGTATATTTTTCTCCCAATAGGATCGGTAAATATGTATAGAGTACCTGTACAAGCACATCATCGTGGTTGTCGACTTCTGTCAGGTATGGAGATGGATCTGTCAGAGTATGGACAGCCGCTATGTGGTCTTCTTCTGGTCTAATTGTAACCCTGAAAGGAATGATCACTGAGAAAAAGTATGCAGAAACGTCAGCTGATTAGTTACATCTTATGATGCCAAATTTGTTTCTTGTTGGAGAAATATCCAGAATTATAAGGTAGTGGAACGTATCAAATCGTGTTTTAATGAACATCCTATGCCCCCTGGTGCCTATAAAGCTAAGTTATCTAACCAGTTGTATTTGTACAAGATTGAAAAAAAAAGTAAAAAAATATTAAAGGAAAGAATGAGACGATGCAGCGTTCAGCGATATCCAGAGAGAATGCTATCGGTATCAAATCTTACACAAATCTGTCCAATTTATTGCTGAACTTATGACTGTATGGAGGGGACAAGAATGTTTTGATGAACATGAAGATTAAGTGGAAGTGGGACATTTACTTTTGCTCTTAGTCTCTTGATCCCAATATACTCGAACAGTTATGTTCTATTTTAGAGCGTTTGATTCGGAACTGTTATTTTCAACGGCATCGTTTCCATTTATTTCACAATATCTCCATGAAGAATAGTTAACTAAAATCTATTCAATACTTGTATGATTTAATTACCAGGTAAATCCAAGTTGAATTATGTGACTTAAGTGGCCTATGACTTATTAATAATAATTCTTTTTATTGATACACGAGTGCAATCATGCGTCTTTAAACATTGTCGTTTATTTACTATTTAATTAGTTGTTTTTTCTCTCTCTTACTTTTGAAATTTTAATGCGCCGAATTATGTCTATATCAAGATTTCTAAATGCGCGTGAATTCAGATAATAAATCTAACTATTTCCACAGTAAAAAATTAAACGCACCCAAAAACATTTACAAATTTTGTGGTAGTATTCACAATGCTCACATTTTATTTTATTCCGTGAAAGTTTATTTTGTTGAGGCTTATCTAAATTTTTTTTAATTTGCTAAATTCCATTTTAGTATCTTTTTAAAAGTTTCATTACTGTAATCAATCAATAATCAAAGTGATTTTATTATTTTCATCCTTACGGTCGAAGATCTAGCTATCCATAAAGTCATTCATGACCACTCGTTTCCAGAAAAAAAATCATTCTGCTGCATGGTAATTTTCTCAGTTCTTCATACCTTAAAAAGTTATTTTTCAATTACCGGAAATAATGTAATCGCCGGAAATGCAGTCCTAATTAGAGGAAAACTAAACCAAAAGCTAGTATTGGAATTCAAAAAATACAATTACTTTTATACAGGATAAGGTAAACTTCCTTTTGAAAATGACCAGATTCGAATCCTTATTTTGAATAAACCCCCTTTGAAGATATTATCACATATTTCCAAAAAATAATTGCTTCATATTCTGTTCCAAACTTGTCAAAATAGTTATTACCAAAAAAAAAATAATCTGAAGGCCATTCCTTCCTTTTATTCCATACTTCATGTATAAAAAAATGAAGGAAAGGGCTTAATAACAAAAAGCCTAATTACTCGGATGATCAGTATTCCGGCTCAACTGAATAAATTTGGAATGTATGATAACCCTTATTATCCCTCCTGTAACTGAAAGATGATTAATAACACAGAGCGAATTGACGCTAGCGAAGTCTATACGAATACGTATACTGAAGGTTTCTCCTATACGTATTTTGAAGGTTACTCAAGACGTAAAGAATTATCAATCCAGTGACTAGGTGAAACACGCTATTGACTCATTCTAGACAACACATTGTAACTATGATGGTTACGATAGACAAAACACGCTAAGATTGAAACATAGAACGGTACGGAAATAAGGCTCTATAATAAAAGTCTCTAAAAATTATAAAGCATACCTCGGTGAAATTTGATATCAAGGATTAAACTGAGCTGATAGATAAAAACTGAGCTGATATTTGATAAAATATAAGATGTCGTATTTTTCAATGAAAGAAAACTTTAAAAAATAAACGATTTCTTCAATGTCGCAAGATAAAAATATTTCTGTGTCTGTTGCTTTCAAAAAATACACATTATATTTGCAAAATTCACACACAAAAAAATGCAGATAAGACAACCCAGATTACTGTTGATTTTGCAACAAAAAATCAAAATGCCCAAATTTGATAAAATGTCTGAAGGAAAAATAAAGAATATTTAATTAAAACAATACAATTAGCACATTTCTCTAAATTATCGAATAGCTTGTGTAGAATTCGAATTACAGCCACTTATACGAAATAAGTTTCGAGTCATTCCATAAAAAAGGTGGGAAATTGGCAAAGAAATATAAAATGAGAAATTGAGAATATATAAAATTATTTACTTTAACAAAATATGCAGAAACATTCCATTTTTTTAAGTTTAAAATATCATAATATTTAGTTGTAAAAAATAAAATGGTGAAAAATATAGTAATACGTTTTAATTCTTAAGAATTAGGCATTGAGAACAAAATTCAGTGTTATGTAAGAGTTTTAAATATAGTTTTTCTGTCGTCAAGCAACTTAAATGAGTTACTTAGACGGTATTGGAAACAAGCAAATCCCTACAATATACAAAGTTTTAAAACAAAGATGCATTTCGATTTTATTTTTTGTCTTTTTGTGAACTTTTAGAATTGATGAATAGAATATTCAAAGTATGATTTTCAGAATTATTTTTCTGTCCAGTAAATCCATTTTTTGAGCATTATTTAACACTTGAAAATTAATTTTTTTGCCCCTCTCTTGTGTGTATTATCTAGCTAATTAAAATTTCAAAAATTATTTTTTATTAATTTTTTATCATAAATGATAGTTATTCAGCCAATTATTAAAATTCATCATTTTTATTATAAAGCAGCGTAAAAGTGTTAAAAAGAATGTTTGAAATAATTTATAAAGTCTTTAAAAACGTATATTCTATTCAAAAAGGACTTTCTAGAGAAATTTATTCATAGCTTAAACAAATAATTTTGATTTTAAAAAGTATTATTTTTGTCAATACCGTGTTCATACATACATTGCCTGAATATTATAACTATTATTTTATTACAGATTATTATAACTATTATTTCATTTGTATGGAAAAACGAAATAGAACTAGACATTTCGGTGAAATCGTCAGTTCATAAAAAGGAATTTTTGTTTAAACAATTGAACACAAAATTAAAAAAAAACGAATATGTTAAAACATTCATGATTTTAAAATTTAAAATTGTCATGAGATGTTTAGAATTGAATGAGAAATTTTTAAAGGAACATCAGCCTCTTTGTTTATCTGTTTCTCTATTTTATTATTTTGACTTAACAATGACTTTGTTTATCTGTTTTATAAATGAACATAACGAGGGAAAAAAGATGTCTTATTTAATTACGTAAATATTGATAATCATGTATTTTCGTTGGAGATTTCTTATTACTGTTTGTCATTTTATAACAAAATAATTCTTATGGATTGACTGGAACATTTGTTTGCAAAATATCATTTTCAAATTCTGTGTGCAATTATTGATATAGTTTATTCCTGTTATGATGAAATTGAAAATGGCTTAACCTTGTGCATAAAACTAAATAATTTTAATTTGAAGTGAGTAAATATGTGTATTTTGAGGATTATAATTTTTTTTCTTTTCACTTTTTTTTCGGTATGCCTTTTATCATGTCAGAACATGATGTTATTTTGGGAATGAGAGTCAACAAAAATCCGTAAGTGAAAAATTGAAATTTTATTATCTGCGCGAGTATCTTAAAAAACCAGCTTTTAATAACTCGTTGCCATCCCATTTACAAAAGCTCTGATTAAAAAATTAAGTTAATGACTACATCAATTAAAATCCAGAAAAATGTCATTTTGTCACGTGATTATATGAAATGAAATAAATAGAAAATGAGATATTTTTTTAAACAACAAATGTGAGTCAAATATTTTTTGGTCGTTTCCAATACTTAAGTGACTCATTCAATGAAACCATCAAAATGAGTAAAAATATAATTTAACTTGCGCGAGCACATGGTGCTTGGCCGTTCAAGAAGTTGTGCTCTGACGAAATATGCATAGCAGATTTCATTTTAATCTTTATTATTTAAATCTTATTTTTCGCGGATTGCAAACAGACATGAAATGCTGCCCATTTACTAATTTTACTATCTTGGATGCTAGAACTCTGTATTTCACCTAAATTTTCTTTATTAAAATATTAATTTTATTTAAAAATTGTTTAAAATTTATCATTATAAAATCGGAAAAAGAATCCTAATTAGTAATAAAAATACCTAGGCGTTAGAAAAAATATCAAAAAATCTTAATAAACAATAGACATAATGAAAAATAGATATGACATAACCATTAAATTCTGTAGCTGCAAATTATAAAAAAAGAACGATTGTTCTTTTGTGCATGCATTTTTGCAATGAATTGTGCATGCATTTTTGCAATGAAGCCAGACCACTTGGCTAAAAGATACATAATTTGGTACAAATGCAGTTGAAAATAAATTGTTCAAAATTTTAATTTATTAAAAATTAGGGGTTTTACTACGTAATTCTGGAAGTTATAATTGAAATAAACCCAGGCATTTTCAGCATTTAAATTTTTTTTAAATGATCTTTTAATGATATCACTTTAGATGTGGAATTTTATCTGATTTCAACAATTAAATTTTTTTTTGCATAGTTTTTAATTTAAGTTGTATTTATTAATATAACTCTTTTCAATGTTCCATAAAATATTTAATAGCTCATTTTTTCCATTGTCAAAAAGACGGAAGTTAATTTTTTACACACATAGCTTGTAATAAGATTCAGAAAATGAAATTACCCTGCCATTACAGATAACGGGCGGTTTGAAGTAGATTATCCAGTATCAAACGGTACTATGATGTCTTTGACATAGACTATCTAAAGAAGGCTTATGTATAAAATAAACTAAACAGGTACACAATAATTAAAATACGTATATTAATACACAGCGCTGTCGTCTGTAATAATTTGATACTAAAAAATACTTAAATGAGAAATTCTTAAATCAAGCCATGCTTAATATGTATAATTGAAATTAGTGGTTTTTAAAAAAAGTGATTAGTGTTTTTTAAATCACTTTTTTTAAAAACCACCAATTTCAAAAAAAAAATATCTATATATGCTATAAATGGCATAAAAATACCTGAAAGTAATAAATACACATTGCAGTTAATTAAAAGGTTGAAAAAGTTAACTTGAAAAGATGAATGATTTCGTGAAGGATTTTTTATAAGTGTCTAATCAGAAGAAAGAAAATTGTACTAAGTATTTATTTAAATAAAAAATTCATGATTTATTTATAACAATTTTCAATCAAAGCTTATATATATTTTTCTAAAACATATTTTAATTATAAAATATAAAAAAATATGAGATAAATACTTTGGATTATATCTACAACCGAACAAATATATTTGAAAATTTTATTCTTCGTAATTTTATGATAGTGGCTCATTTTTTTATCGTACATCAAGATTTCTTTGGCAAGGCTATGATGAGTGTAGCACAAAGAACTGATTAGGAAGTCAGAAAACAGATAAAAAGAGACCGTGAATAAGCGTTTTGAATTTGTAAAGGAATTTGCCGACACAGCATTTTGGCTCTGTAGGAAAGTCTAAGTCTATGCAATTTAGAACTTGAAGTGCGGAGTACAAATGATAAAGAAATTATTTTTCAAAAGTAGAATAATTAGAAATTTTCACACTCATACTGAGAGAGTGAGAGAGAAATATTAAAATTAAACTAATCAAAATTATATCATATTGAAAAGACATCATGTCGCATTTAATAGTGCCATTTAGAAAACGAACCACAAAGAAACTTAAGAACATTGTAACAGTATACCTTATAAAGAACATTTAATATTTCAACATAAAGAAAAATATAATAATATAATACAGATGAAAAATATCTTTATTTTAAAATAAAAATTATTATTTAGATAATTTTTTATATAATTATTTTTTTATGTAACGATAGTTATAAATCAAAGGCAATCTATTAAAACTCTTAATGTTATCAAAAGTTTATTGTCACATCTAAGATTATAGAAATATTTCAATCTGTATAATTTAAAATTTTATTTATAAAAATAGAGGTTTGAACTTTGTCCAACAGTAATATTGTCCAATAGTAATAAACTGATATGAAATTTAATGATATTTATTTTCTCATCAATATTTGTGGAATATGCTTAGAAATAGAAATTACTGCAGATAGTGGAAAAAGGAAGGACATCTTAAAGGAAATACAATCCTGATGAAAACAAAAAACTTTCTTTTGAACTCGAAATGTAGTATCTTTAACTATATAGAGAAATTTATTATTCATACAATATATTCATAAAATAACTCTCACTACCAACTGAAAGGGACACAAAAAGCAAATTTTCCCAATTCAAAGAAGAAGGATAACTTTGATTAATTCAAAACGAGAATCACTTTCTGTTAAAAAGTGAAAATGAAGAATTTTTTTATTGCAGTTAAAATTACAGTTATTAGATTCTGTTTAAGTACAAAACAAAAAAAAATCGTGTTAATTAGATGATGAGAAAAGTTTATTTTAAAAACTTGAATAAATAGAATTTATTACACATTTTAGCCAATAATTTAAATGTGTAATCAATTTTTACTTTAAAAAAAATAGTTTACTCTCTTAATAAACCTTAAAATTCATCCTTAAAAAAGGTATAATTATTTTTTCTAGTTGTGTGGATTTCCCACATCTTTTATAATCTAATAGCTGTGATTTTAACAGTTTAAAAATCTGTCCTAGCAATTCTTCAATTATAATTTCAGTTTTGCTTCCAAAAAGAAGAATCTTTATTTCGACCTACTAAAATCTGCCACTTATCCAATAAACATTTTTTAAACTTAATGTTTGACCTTATGAAGTTTTGTCTCGTCTTTCACCAATCATGACCTTCGATTTGGTGAATCTGAATATTTATATCTGGAGAGCAAATACAGATTTTAATATAAATAATCACACATATACGAACATATTTTAAACATCTCTTGCTATTTAATGAGATTTTTTTCTTTCTTTTAAATAATCAATAGTCAGTTACAGCAGGTTTTTTTATATTTCTTGAATTTTATTCTTTATGCACTATCCTTCTTTATTAGTACAATGAATAGAAAGAAATTAAATGAAAAATTTTTAAGATTGCTTAATGGCTATTGTAGAATGAAAGAAAGCATTTTGAAAACATAGAAACTAAAAAAATTTTGTAAGAGAATGCTATATAGAAAATTACTTTGATAGAGAATTTGCATCAAATGGTATGAAATACTAAATTTCTAGATAAAGGTGAGATATATGGATTTTTCGTAGAAATATTGAAGCATTTACAAAAATTGCTCTTTAGAAAATGAAAGTACAACAATATCTGCAGTAAACTCTTAAATAAAAACATGCCGCGTGGTCTAAAAAAGATATTTCGTTATGAAAAATGGTCGTCTGTCATGTTTTGTGTCAAAAAAATATGGAGCTTGGATGTCCCAAAATGATTATTTATGTTTCTTAGACTATCTAACATTTATATTTTTGAAAATAATTCAAGGCCTATTCTTGGACAAGCATCAAAACGTATCACCAAATAATAATGTCGGAATGACTAAAATTTTTAAGACTTATAAGCAAGAATATAAAACAGAAGGGCATGAAAATTTTTCTTTAATAAAACGAACTTCATGTTTTCAAAAATGCCCATCTAATTATATGATAATGCGATATATACACCTACAAATCGTTTAATATGCATTAACATAATGACATAAAATTTACATTAATCCGTGATTATCTTCGTTTGAAAGTTCATGATAAAATATTTGGTATATTGGAATGTAAAATTTATGGAAATTGTAAAGAAAAGGGAATTATCTTTAAATATATAAAAGTTTCATTCACTTACTTTAATCGTAATATGTGATAGTATTATTTATTCTATTAAATAATGCTTAAGCATAAAATGTTACAAAGTATTAAGACAACGTGATATATTTACTTACGTCTTTAAATCTGATACTGTGTTAATTTTCTTAAATGAGACTAAGAATTTTTTTCTATCTATTTTTTTGTTAACATAAAAGAATTGTGTTATCTTGCTAGTACTTTTCAAGTTAACGCTAATAAAAAATAAACTAAATAAAAAATTAAATGTCTTCATTGAATTCATGGCTGTTATTGTTTGGAATTTATTTTGTTCATTGGTTTCTTTCTTTCTTATGATTTCGATTTTTTAAAAAGTAAAAAAGAAGCATTCAATAGTTCTGAGAGAAAATATCGTCTGCAAAATGAAAGACATTCGAATTTGTTCTATTGAAACTATATCTGAATATCTAATAGCTTGTAAAACGACCATTTAAATTAAATTTTTTTGTCTTGTTCTTTTGTTTTCTTAAGTATTTCATAAATCATTTTATAATTTTCATTCTAAATAGATTTGTAACTTATCCCAAGTGTGTGTGTTTTGATCAAGTAAATTTTTTACCTAATTATTTCCTACCTTTTTCTTAATTAATCTCTTAACCATATGTATTATTAATCATGCATAAGTTATTAGCTAAAATTAAATTATTAATAAGGTTATTAATTAATTAATCATGCATTCTAATAGCAGATTAGAAATAAAATCTTTGATTGCTGAATTTTTGCTTGAAATTTCAAATGTATTTAGATTTGAATCGTTTTAATAATTAATTTTACAAATTAAATGTATTTAGTAAAAGAACGAATGGACAGAGCTTTAGCAAGTTACTTCTTTTATTAATAACATCACTATTCATTCTTTAAATAATTGATATAATTGAAGTAATTGATAATTTCAATTGATAATTGATTAAATAATTGATAATTTCAGAATGTTAAGTAAGAAATTAGAAAGAGAGAGAGATAACTCGGATTGAAAAACTGAATTTGGGATAAAATCTGGTATAAGGGTAATTTACCTTTAATTTGCTTATTCATTAAGATATTACAATGCAGTAGCCAATCAATTTCGCGAAAATAGTCTTTACATTTTTGTCATAACCTATGTATTAATAGGTATCATAAAATTCACTTTTTTAATCAATTGATTGGAAATACTATTCTGAATTTTTTTTTTGTTTTCTCTAAAATTTTTTCAAAATTATGTAAATTAAATAACGATTACAGATAATTTTAACAAATAAGTTTTTCCTTTTTTTAAATCCAAATAAATTTTCGTTATTGTAATATTTGAATTATAGTATTTTTAATACATAATTAATTATATATAATGCGTTTTAAAAATTTTCAGAATTATTATAAATTGAATTAACAATAATTAATTAGTAGGATAGTAATTAATTAGTAATAATTTAATTACTATATTATTTATGTTTCATGCAAAAAATGCTTGTTCATTTATTTGATACTTGATTTAAAATTTAGTTTTGAAATTTGATACTATGATAAATGTACATTTAAAGTGCTAAAAATTAATTATAATTACTCAAATCATAAACATTTTTATTTAAAACTTCTAAAAATTTATTCTGTTTTCATTAGTATCCGGTTTCTTATCGGAAACAGGAAGGTAATCAGCGCAAAGACATTGGAAACAAAATGTATATTGACCTCTTGTCTAATTGGTGAGATGTTGTTGACTAGAGGATGTTTATTTTAGAGATCTGTTTAAAAACAAACAATTTCGATTACATTTAAAAACGTTTATCTTTCAACGAAAAGTTGCGCAATTTACCAGGCATATAACTATGTTACTAAAAATTGGCTATGATAATTGATGATACATGAATGATATTCATGATAATTTATCCCTCACTTGCATTCCTCAATAAATAAGATTCTGACTGCGTTCTATAAGATTTTTCATCTGTTCATACAAGTTTTGGATTATTTACTTGTGCATTTAGTAATATATTTAATAAATAACCATAATTTACTTTTACTTAATGATATAAATATTATTAAGTAGAATTACACTCACTGACCAAAGAATTAGAAGCCTGTGAGATTTGCATTTGAATGCGTGCTAAGCATGAAGTGTGCAAATTTTTTGTTATGACGTTGATTACACGTGGTTATAATGCTAGTAAAAGTGAGGTGTAAGAGTCCTTTTTCGTGATGAATGAAGTAAAATGGGAAAAACGACAGATAGTTCACCATTTCAAAAAGGGTTTATTGTTGGTGCCTGTTCAGCTGGTGCCTCGATTTCGAGGATGGCAGATCTCACTGCAAAAACAGCTATATCAAAGGTTTTCAAAAGTTAGAATCAGAATACAGAGTCGTTCTCTAGAAGACGTAACTGCGGTTCCAGCATAGTTTTCCAAAAGTGTGGTTGACGTCGTCTCTGACGAATTATACGGCAGAACAGGGACTCTACTGTAATTCAACTGACACAAATAGTCAACCAAGGCTCCTCCCAACAGATTTCAGTTCGAACCATGCGTAGAGAATTGCAGAGGATAGGAATGCTCTGCAACAAATAAATTATTAAAATCCAAACAGTTAACACTATTAATTATTTTAAGAGGAAAATAGAAATTTGAATTATTTGTAATCATTAAAATTAAATTTATAAATATTTTTCTTTTAAAAAATAAATTAAAATTCAGGCATTAAGAGAATAAGCATTTATCTTTGCATAAAAAATGCAAAACATATGAAATAATAATATTTGAAATTTTTTACTTTCATGTAAAATAGTTAAGCAAAATTTAAAAAATGCATTCATGTTTATAGTAATTTATCTATAAAATACTAAATTAAGGCAATAATTATTTATTTTTGCATAAAGAAATTGAAAAACATATTGATTAAAATTATTTTTAAATTATTAATTTTAAATCATTTTGAAAATATTAAAAGTAAACGAGACATGCATCTGAAATGAAATCCTGACTTAATGGTTTATAATAGAAATGGTCTGATGATGAATGGCTGGTACTTTGAAAAGACAGACACAATTTTCTATGACAAAAACTTGATGGCTGATTTCTCGAAATTTGCTGGTTGTTCCGCTTTAATATTTTAATGAACGTACATCCTAGATATACTTCCGATATACTAAATCTCATCTTAAACTAAATTTCCCAAATTGTGCTGTTCACTTCCGAACCAAAATTTCTAATAACGTTACATGAATCTAAATGATTAATATCTTCTAAATGATGATTAAAATGCTGGCTGGGGGTTTCCTTGATGTTTCATAAGTGATCTTTTGAACAACATTCTAGGTCAGTTTGTAATCCAACTTTTATTATGTCTTCTTCACAGGGGCCGACTTAGCCTTGCTGAGATCTCAGGCAAAAACCTCTTTGGGGCTCCCTCTGCTTTACTGCTTTAGTGCCAAAGATAATTTATTAAAGAAGGAAACGTAAAATAAAATTTCTACTCGATTTGGCCCCCCCCCCCCCACTTATGTAAGTGCGCGGGGAACTGCCCCGTACGCCCCTGCTTTAGTCAGGCCCTGTTTCTTCAAATAGTAGAGTTGGAAGTTTGAACCTGCCATTGAAAAAAATAAAAACTTTCTTTGGTATGAAATACGAATTTTCTTATGGGGATTTGTTAATCTTTTAAAGCTGTCTTTTGACTTTTATTATCAAAGTATTTTTATATTAATATTATCTCATGTATATTTGGATAATAATATTGAAAATAATATTGACAGACAATACTGTGTTAAATTCTGCAAGAAGTATAATTATGTATTAAAATAACGCGATGTAAATTAGAATGTGGTATATAAAAGTAATCATTGATGAATAATTCAAAAAAATTAATAATTCTAAATTAATTAAGGAATTCTGAAATTAAATCTTAGCTGCGTAGGCTTTTAGTCATTTAGATTTCATCGGTAATATATTATAGATTCTAAAATCTCTTGGTATTCTTAATGTCTATACTATAAATTTTTTTAATATATTAAAAATCATAACTATTACTAGTTACATAGATTACTATTGATTTTGCAGCGATATATGTGCGTTTGTCAGGTTGAAAATTGGCAATTATTTTTTTAGTGGAATAATCAATGCCTTTATAATTAGAGGGTGAAATAAGCATATAAGCTTGCTAGAGTAAGTTGGATGTCTTCATCATGGTCGGAAGACGTTTTGATTAAAACTTTAAAGTAATGTGATGTCATCAAAGTTTAGCCAAGTGATTACTCAAAGCTTGTCTTTTTAAATTTTTTTAATTATAACGATCACAATTTGACAACAACATAAAACATTCACAAAACATGAAAACAATGACAAAATTTATATATTATATCATTTGTAATCCAACTTCCACCAGGCATCCATGCCTTTCGTTCATAACATCACTAAACCCAACACACCACATTCACGTTAACTCTCGCCAGCTAAACCCAGTCGGCAATGCCAATCTTCTAATTAATGTAAATACTGAGCTGACATCTATCGGTTGCTCCGACCACTACCAAGTCAAATTCTGTCAGTACATGTATCATTTATTTATTTCTGAAAAACACCTTTCAATCAAGAAATGTTATCAGTTTTTATTTTCATTTTATACATTTAAAAAATATATCTTTCATGGATTCTTGGATAATTTTGCACCAGAATGATTACTGCAACAGTGATATTCTGCAATTAAAATTTTATCTAATGTTTTATTCGGCACCAAAATTATTCTTCTAAGGATTCGTCATTATCGAAATAATAATTAAAGTTTGCGTTCTTTTATACTTTCATCCCGTAAATATGATACTGGCATTAATTAATTCCTCCACGATTTTTGAAAATGTCATTTTTTATTTGCTCAAGAACATACCAACGAACTTCGATTAATTTATTTTAGAATTATTACTATTTGTAGAATAAATTAATGGAATATCAAATTTAAATGTTACTCTTAAAGGCAAGAAATGCTTTTCATTAAAGAAAAAAATAATCAAATTATTTTCGCCTTAAATTAAAAAAGTTTTTTCAATTAAAATTACATATTTTTTTTACAAAAATACTGAATTGGTAATAGAAAGTTATTAAATATTCTTACAATACGATAATAATATGCGCACAATATAATGAGATTGGAGACTAGTTTTTAAATCTCATTATTTTAATCTTTTTAATACATGAAACAAGCGAATGCTTTTTAGAATCAACAGCATCAAATATTCTGAGAGAACAATGTAGAGTAATGAATAATTTGTACTAGATGTCCTGAAATAAACTAATAGATTTTATTTTATTTAAAAAAAAGCTTTATTCAAGATATAAATTTCAGAAAATGATATAATTAAAGTTTATCTATATTTTAAAAGTTCACTGTTTGCTATTGTTGTCGTGTTCCACTTTACAGCGGAAGGCGGGGTGCAGTAGCTTCTGAGGGAATGGACCCTTAAGTATCCGAGGGCAAAAGTCTGACTTCCAGCTCACACACGTCACAAACCCTTTCTACGGGGTGGACTTCGATCATGCATTTCATCCATTCATCTATAGATCATAATTCAGATCTGGAACAGTGAGCGATCCCCCTCTGACTCAGTAACTCTAGTGGCATTACTCTAGACGTGGAGGGGTTTATGACCATGACAGATTTAATGTATTCCAGCCGTCAACACATATGGGGAGTCTTCGACCGGCGGGGTTCGAACTTGTAATCTAAGATATACGAAAGTAAGGCTCTACCAACCAGGCTATCTGGGCCCCAGTTCAATGTTTGTAAATTCCTTAAATAATATTCTTTAAAAAGTAGTATTCAGTTAAGAAATAAAATTTAATTCAGAATGATTCCATTAATTATACTGAAATTTATCGCTTTTAAAACTTGAAAATCAGTTTTTACTTTCTCATAAATGTTGAATCAATAATTAAAAAAACGCAACGACTGAAATACATGTTAAAAGATCTTTTAACTACAGTCGTAATTCTATTTAGATTTGATTTCAATTGGTAAGAAAAAAGGAGTACTTGTGCATTAACCGCATACCAGAAAATAATTACCAAAAAATTCGCCAAAAATCACCTGATAAATTCTGTAAAAATATATTTACGCCAAAGTTCAATATTTTGTTAATTATTATTCACTTGTGTCATTCAAGGCATTTGAGACCTTTCTGAAATTCTGTAATTATAATGCGAAAGGTAATGAGACGATAAAACTTTTTATTAGTGAATGTACTATAAAATTTTAGGGAGGTCACTCCCTTGATGCTTCATCGAAGAATTATAATTTTTTAT
Source organism: Argiope argentata (assembly GCA_026289955.1). NCBI lineage: Eukaryota > Metazoa > Arthropoda > Arachnida > Araneae > Araneidae > Argiope > Argiope argentata. The sequence goes on from JAOUZG010043906.1 coordinate 2,125,473, forward strand.
ATGTTAGTAAAAAAAATATTAAAATGAAATCTGCTATGCATATTTCAATGTATCATGTCAGAACATAATTTCTTGAACTGCCAAGCACCACGTGCTCGTGAAAGTTAAATTATATTCTTATTCATTTTAATTGTTGCATTGAATGAGTGACTTTAGCGTTGCAAACGATCCAAAAAACCTTGTCTCGCATTTATTGTTTAAAAAAATATCGCATTTCCTATTTATTTCATTTCAAATAATCACTCTTTAAAAATGACATTTTTCTACATTTTATTTGCGGTAGTCATTCACTTATTTTTTTAAATCAGAGCTGTTATTAATGGGATGGCAACACGTTATTAAAAGCTGATTTTTCGAAATGCTTGTGCAGATAATAAAATTTCTATTTTTCGCCTATGGATTTCTGTTCACGTCAAAAACCTCATCCCAAAAACAACATCATATTCTGACATGATAAAAAAGTTAAGGTGTTTTCAATATTAAATAATCAACTAATCCTAGAATGTTCTTTTCTAGACTTTCTCCAAAATGTTATGTCATTACTTAAGTTTGGAATCCAATGTAAGTTTAGAATTGAAAAATAATGGAATTTACAATTTGATTATCTCCCTGCCAACTAATTCCAAATCTATAATATTTATGTAAATAACATAAGCTAAAATTGTGTTCCTCTGATATTTTCGAATAATAGCAAACCAAGAGAGAGTCTGAATTGTTATAATTCCAAATTTAATCCATAATAATAATATTGATAATAAAATCGTTTGCCAATTTTCACTCATCTAGCATTAATTGTCATCTCTCTGGGAGAGTTTCTGATATAAAGAGACCAGAAATATTGAAATTTTAAAAAAATTCGAAGTCTACATTTCTGAATTTATTACTACTTTCGCCTTTTATATTAGTGATAGCAAAATTATTTCCGATTCTTTTTATGTTCAATTTTTTCATTGAAATTGTTTTCTGTAAATGCTATTTCCAATAGCATTAATTTAAATTTCAGCTTTTAAAATTACTTTTATTGTTATACCCAATTTATTTCTGTATATCTTTTGTTAACGAATATTGGAACAATTTGGAATTGGATCAACTTAGATAAAGGAAAAATTTCTTAACTATCATTAATTTTATTAAAATTTCATACCACTGTTGTATTTTTAGATAATTAAAATGAGAGTTGTCTTAGAAAATTATTTCATTTCTTTAAAAAGTTTTTATAATTTGGAATGGTGCTCAGATATTAAATTACCTTTCCACTTTTAATAATTGCAACGGTTGAATAGAAAAAATATATTCTACATTTTACCTTCTTTTAAAAAGACTCGGATTTATATTATATTAAATGAATACTATTCGCTTTATTAACTATGTATTTCTACTCGCTATTATTTTACTCTTCCATATCCACTTTTATCAATTTATTTCCGTTCCAATCATTTTCAGTAACTAACAAATTCAACAATACCAGACAGTATTTTCATTTACATTTGAATTTCTCATTAAAAATTCGATATTCATGATTTCGTTAACATTTTGTTTTTGGACATTAGTTTGATGTTAGACATTTTAGATGGATTATTATATATTTCTGAATTTATTATATTCCCCTTGCATAAACGTCTGTGATGGAATCCATTTTAATATATGGCAGTTACACTTACATGTCCCCCAGCTGGAAAGTAAAATTGGTTCCAGTTCTTGAAATGGACGACATGTTTTACGTAGCAAATGAACTATAAAAATAAATAAATAAACGTTTGTGAAACAAATTAAAAATATCAACCATAATCTTTCAGTTTATCATATATATAT
>JAOUZG010043906.1:2142284-2166337 GCA_026289955.1 Argiope argentata
AAAATCAATTCCTACTTAGGTCATTAGGAAAATTGTTATTTTAGTTACTTTTTATTAAATAATTACAACTGTTGTTCTCGTGTTCCTCTTTACAACAGGAGAACTAGAGCAGCTGGTTCTGAGGGTTCCTTCATTCATCCACAGATCAAAATTTATTTCTAAAACAGAGAACGGTCACTTCGGTCCCAGTTCTCCAAATAGTATTACTCTCCATATGGAGGACTTAATGACTACGACAGATTTAACTTCCACCACACATTCATAGTCCTCGTCTAGCAGATTTGAGCTCGCAGCCCAAAGGATGTGAATCTAGTGCCCTACCAACCAGGCTATCCAGGCCTAATAATTACAATTACTATAAAAAATTGATCAAAAGATTATACTACCATTGAATTTTCAAAGCCAATTGAGGATTTTAAGTTGAGGTAATGTAATACAGATTAGAAATTTCTAATTTTCTTTATTCTCTATTATTTTAATCCGAAAGTACTTCAAAATGAATCGGAAAAATCGATTAATTAACAATGTTTGATTTTAAATGCATCAAACATCATGAAAATAAACAGAATAAATAAAATTAGAAATTTATCATCTGTATTTCGTTATCCCAACTGATGTAAAAAAAATCAAGCATTTCACGCTTTCACATTTAGTTTTAAAACCTCAATTGACGTTGAAAATTGTGTGCTTGTATAATTTTTTTGGTCAGTTATTCATAGTAATTGTAACTATAGCGCCGGGATTGTCTATTTGGTATGACGTTGGATTCGCATCCCTTGGGATGCACATCTCGAAACAAGATTAATGACAAGGATAGTGTTTTTTTTTCTTTCTACTTTGTAATTCAATTGTATTTTTATGTGTTTTATGTTCTCTTCCGGAGGTCTTACTAATTTTATAAAAAAAATTTTATTCTTAACACCTAAATCAATTCTTATTCTTCAAGAATTACTTGAAACTTCCTTTCCTTATTCTTACTGTTGTAAATTTATTTTGTAACAAATATTTCATTAATATCATATGACAACCATCAATATAGTTGCTGTGCTAAAAAAATTTAACGATTTCTTTTTTCACTTACTTCATTGATAATACTAATTATTATTTGAGATTTATTACTTTTAAAAAAAATTACTTAGCAAGACTGAAATAATGAATATTATATTCCTTACAGCATAAGTGATTGCATTCTTTACAGCTTACTTATACGGGAAACCTTTTAGTTGCTAAAATATGAGCACGAATCCAATAGAAATAATAACTATTTAATTCAAAATCATGAATGTTAAAGAAAATATTAGATTTATAACAAACCAAGATGCAATTTTAAATTTTAAGCATATTTAATTTTCAATATTATTTGAAAATGAAAATTTGAAAATAAAATGCATATAAACAAAAATTATGACAAGGGATAAGATTTTTAGAAAGTAACAAAAATATGACCCAATTTTTTTAATAGTTACAAGTGCTTATCCTTACAATATATATTTTTTCTTCTTATAAGATTTTTTAGTAAATTTATTAAGACTTGAAAACCTGAAGAAAAAAAAGTATCTCAGCAGTACTCTCTTCTCAAAAAACAGGTAGCATAGCTTGAATTGCTTGCTTTAGTTGAAAGCCTATTCAATACTTCTTCATTTTTTCTCAGTACCTTTATGTATTCTTTAATTCAATTTCTTATATCATTCTTTTTCTTTTTTTATTCCGAGTGTATCAAAATTTAAGGACAGTCGGCTAGACATGATTATCAGAAAAAGAACATATGAATTTCTATTCATAGAAAGGAAGTAAAATCCCCATTGATTTCTACAAGAAGAATAAAGTCCATAAAAATCTTCTACGAGTTTTATAAACACACGTGTCTTTTCTAAAAACAATTTTAACTAGTGGAGACAGTTGCAGTTTTTTCTTCCAAATGCCTGTCTCTCAATGTTTTGGTTTTCATTAGAGCCCACTTAATCATTAAAATTAATAAATTAGAAAGAAGTTTTAATGAAAGGTCGAGGATTTCTTTATTTTAATGCTAATTAAAGGAAATCCTCTTTAAATTGACTTCTTCAAAAAACGATAAAAATCTTCCTAAAAAAACTTCAAAGAAACAGCTGGGGAAAAAAATTAAAAGATCAAAGACTAAAAACTTGAATACGGCTCTCTTATGTCTAGTGTTTATTATATTTATATAACAAAAAATTCTACATAAAGACATTCAACATCAAAAAAAAAATATGACAGGTATTAACATATTTTTTAATGAAAGCTAATAGCTTTTTTTTCATCAGACGAAAAGCGTTCTGTCACAAACATTTTTTCCTTCGAATTTTATTTCACAGCAACCTTTTTAAATTCAGGTATTCTAATATATCTCACTTTTAAGAAAGCTAAAAAAATGTATACAATTATTTTGTTCTTTTAAATATACGTCTTCCCATTTTAATCTTTAAAAAATACATTTTTATGTCTCTTTGCAAGAGAATGTGATAATTAAAAAATACTATAAATTACGAGAATGAATTTTAGTACGCTGTCTTTCCATAGAAAATAGATATTGTAGATGAAATTTTATGAAATTTTATGAAAATTTTATGAAATTTTAAGCAAAAGTCATAGAAACTATTTATTCACTTCTCCGTCCATTTGTATGAGAACACGGTAATTCTGAAATATAATAATATGGACGAATGAAAATTAGTGCAGTATTATCGCCAGAATTATATAAATGTAATAAATTCGATACAATTCATATCTATTGATGTGTCTATTTACGTGTATGCAATAATTCAAAAATAAAAGCTAAATGCAAAGTTTTTTTAAATGATATTAAAAAAATTTAAATGATGGTCAAAAATTGTATATCAAAGTTAAATTTTTGATCACATTAATCAATGGAGAATGATACAATTTCAAAAAGTTTACTCTGTTTACTACTCTTATTCTATACTAGCCGCCTTTGGCGACCAGTCGGTTCGCCAATATTAATGCCGACTAAAGGGTTAAATCACTTTTTATATATAACTTGGTCTCATAATAAATTTTTCAGCAAAATATTTTTAAGTTTCAAATTTAGATAGTCATATAACTCACTTATACTATTATGTAGGCCTTAAACAGTCCTATCTTTGAAGTCCGCATCTCTCTCTGATTTTCTATCAGTGCACGTAAAATTCACTTTTAAATTAAATTGGAAATGATGAAACTTCAATTAATACAACGACCTCTTTACTCAATCTAAGCATGTCTTTAAATAAAACTAAGAACTGAAAGCAGAATAGTCCGACACTGAAAATTTATGTTCAATACAGAAATTGAAACATAATTTTTTTTTATAATTTATAAGATCTCAAAGAATTATTCAGCAAAAATTTCACAGGTTAATTGAAACCTTCAGTTTTTAATTTTATTTTTAGATGTATATAAATGCTCTCAATAATATTTTTTTAGGTTTATAAATATATTTCAAAAAATTATGGTTTCAATTCCTTTGGTCTTATAGATTCATATTTGTAAAATATTCTTAATATTTCAACTTCTAAATAAATAAATAAGCATTTCTATCTTCTTCAAATCTGGCTGATTTATTCAGTTCTGAATATTGCAAGTTTAGAATAATCATCATTATCATAATTTAGACCAATTATTCTAAAGTAACTTTGATTGGCTTGTTTGAGATCTTGATAAAGTGATCTAAAATCGCCAGTTTTATCGTAATAGTTATATTGAAATTTTCATAGATCGATCAGCTTTGATGATTGATTTAGTTGATTGGATTTTATTTATGGACTTATTTAATTAAGGACTTTTGTCTCAAGAATTTATTATTATTTAAGGACCTATTGTCTCAAGAATATTTTGTTAAATATGATTCACAGAGCAGATGATGTATGTAAAAATTTAATTCATCAGCATTTTTATCCTCAACCCACTAATTATATATTTCACTTAGTCCATTTGTTAAGAGAATTATGTCTCTCCCAAAAACATTAAGAAATTAGTTGCTGGGCTCCGATTACAGAAGATGCCTTGTAGATGTTAAGCCATATTTGCCTTAAATAAAATTGTTTAATTGGATTAGTAATATATGTATAGTAAAATATCATAGAAAACGTTTCCATCTTTTCCATTTATTTTCCGTTTATTTCCATTTATTTTCCAAAATTATCATGTTTCATATTTATTTCATTTTATAGAGACACGTGCCGAAAATGACGTTTTTATATGTTCAATTTGGAATGATATTTGATTTATTTTTTCTCGTGAGAGAACACGATATTGTTTTGGTAGAAAGTTTTGATGTCTCCGAAATATGCGGGTAAAAATAGTTTTATATGCTTTTACAAATTTTACATTGTTAATTATTACGTATGCTTGTTTGAAAGAAGATGCGTTTTCAAATAGCTGACCTACTTTTACCAGTATAGCTTTAATATTACGTTACTTCGTTGAAAGAAGATGTGTTTTTATTTCGCATGATTCATTAAAATGCGGAGATAAATTACAATCAGGAAGGCGAATTCTTTGATTTACACAAAATATCTTCTTCACGTAAGTAAAAGTAACAATTTAAAACATGTCTTATTGTTTTAAAAATTAAAAAAAGAATGCAAAAATACTTTACTACTACTGATTATCAATTGCTTTTTGTTCGTCGTTTCTTTGAAATGACGTCATTTTCAAAGTTCGTTTAAGATTTCTTGTTTTTAAATAATTAATCTCGCTCTCAGAAGATTATCGTTTGGTGCTTTTCTAAAAATTCTTTTTCAGTTTTAACTGTCACACTTCTGTAATATATTTTTATTTTGTGTTTTTATTTATTTTAATTCATTAATTGAATTAATTTTGATATTACAAACGATCAAGAAAAATTTTCTCTTGAATTTATTGTTTAAAAAATATCGCATTTCCTATTTATTTCATTTTATATAATCACGTGATATAAATTATTTTTAAGTTTTAATTTTGGTCGTAATCAACTTTTTTTAATCAGAACTTCTGAAAATGTGATGGCAACATTTTATTAAAAACGGATTATTTTTTTAGATCCTCGCGAAGATAAATTTTTATTTTTATTTTGTTTATTTTTATTTTATTGTTGAAAAAAAAACCCGATTAAATTAAATGTTTAAAAATTCATTAAAAATAGAGTTTTAAGTTATAGGTCAAAACATTAGCATCATTGAAAAGCTAATTTTTTGTGCTTTAACATGAAGCAAAAATCAATTTTGTGCTGTAATATTTTCGGAAGTTATAGTGAAAAAACGTTAAAATTTGGCTTATTTTTTAATTAATTTAAATTTTAATTAAAAATTCAAAAAAGGGCTCCGAGGTGCACATTCCCGACACCCAAGGTATATATATACCAAATTTGATAGCTGTAGGTCGAACGGTCTGGCCTGTACATCGTCAACACACACACACACACACACATTGTGCTTTATTATAAGTAAAGACTATTCATTACAAGAAGGAAATTCAAAATTGGTCATAATATTTAATTTAGTTAAATTAACGTCCCTTTTTTAAAGTAACTCTAGGACTGAATATGGGACGGTCCTCGTAATTATGAACCACTATCAGCTGTCGAGAACGACTGGCACTGTCTAAACTTCCTACCCACTGTAGGGAGAGGAAATTTGATTTCGGCGGATTTACCGCACACCAAACGGTACTTACGTATTATGCCGCCCACTTTTATCGCCAAATTTGAAGTCATTGCCAATGAGTTGCTAAACCACCAATTATGGCAATCCAGCAATTTTGTAATCCGTTGATCTTTATCACTAAAATTAAAACTGTTGCCAAAGAGTTACTAAAACGGTGGCGATCGTTGGCCGAGACGATATAATACGTAAGTACCCACCAGACTTGTACGACGGTTCTTCGAGGCAGTCGGGTTTCGAATCTGAAACATTCTGGTTCTGATGCCAAGACCTTATTATTAGACCAACACTGCCATAAATGCATCAGAAAATTATAAAGGTGGTTAAATAAAGAACACTCGGATCATCTATAAAATTATGAATTCAATAATAATAAAAAGATTAAAATGAAATCTGCTATGCATATTTCAATGTATCATGTCTGAACATCATTTCTTGAACTGCCAAGCACCATGCGCTCGTGCGAGTTAAATTTAATTTTTATTCATTTTAATCGCTTCATTGAATAAGTCACTTTAGTACTGCAAAACGATCCAAAAAACTTTGTCTCGCCTTTATTATTTAAAAAAGTATCTCATTTCCTATTTATTTCATTTCATATAAAAAAAATGCTCAAATGACATTTTTCTAGGTTTTATTTGCTGTAGTCATCAACCTATTTTTAAAATCAAAGCTTTTGTAATACAATCAAAGCTTTTGTAAATACAATTAAAAGCTGATTTTTTTAGATGCTTGTGCAGATTATAAAATTTTAATTTTTCGCCTACGGATTTTTGTTGACGTCACAAAACCTCATTCCCAAAATTATCATACGTTCTGACATGATAAAAATCATATCTTTATAGATGACGATTATGAATATGCTCTTGCTCTTGAGTGGCTTAGGATGAGGATTTTTTTTCTTCAATTTATTAACTATCTCATTTAAAATGAATAATTCATGTAGCATCTTATTATTAGATAAAAATATTAATTTATCCATTATTAATAAAATGCAAAAAAATTATTATTATAAAGATTTTAAAAACATTAAATAACCTATTATAATATGAAGATTACTTTTTTGGTACCATATCAAAATTAATGAAATTTCTTAAGACTGTTTTGAATACTAATTAGAAATTTTCTACCTTTAAATTTGATATATTCTCATATACATGAATTACCGCCAAATATTGCAAGTGAATCATTAAAGTGAAAAGAGTTTTTAAATACTGAATAAGTAATTAGTTAAAGAATCGGTCTTCTGACAAGAAATAATCATGATTACACCGAACTGAATGAATATTATTTTAATGGAGAAATAGAGTGGTAATAGAGAATTGCAGCCATCATTAAATGAGCAAAACTAATAAATATTGATTACCTTCAGAAAGTATTCATCAGAAATGAATAGCCACTTTGATTCTGATACTTTATCAATTGCCTTCTGCTTTATTATCAATTGTGCTCTGCTTAATACTTTATCAATTTGAGATTAAAAGATTTTTTTAAAAAAATTTTAAGTAGTTGGCCATAGTTGGGTTTGCCATCTAAAGAAAATTTCAAATAAGCCATTTTTCCTCTACGTATATTATCTGACAGCTTATTATCTAAATGTATTGTATGAAAACTTATTATATTCGTATATTATCTGACATCTTATTGTATAAAATTTTATCTGACAGCTTATTATATAAATATATTATCTGACAGTTTATTATCTAAATATATTATCTGACGGATTATTATTTCAATATATGGTCTGATAGCTTGTTTTCTAATTATATTATCTACATATATTACTTGACAACTTATTATCTAAATATATTATCTGGCAGCTTATTATCTCAATGTATAGTTTGACACCTTATTATTTAAATATATTATCCGATATCTTATTGTCTAAATATATTATCTGACAACCTGTTATCTACGTATATTACATGGCAACTTATTATCTAAATATATTATATAATAGTTTATTATCTACGTATATAATCTAACAGCTTATCTAAATATATTGCATGACAACTTATTATCTACGTATATTATCTCACAGATTATTATCTAAATATATTGTATGACAACTTATTATCTTAATATATTATCTGATATCTTATTATCTCAATGTATATTATCTGACAGCTTATTATCTAAATATATTATATGACAGTTTATTATCTACGTATATTATCTCGCAGCTTATAATCTAAATATATTATCTGACAGCTTATTATTTAAATATATTATGTGACAGCATATTATTTAAATATATTGTCTGACAGTTTATTATCTACATTTATTGCATGTTAACTTATTATCCACGTATATTATCTGACAGCGAATTATCTACATATATTACACAAGTATTTTGCGACTCTATAATCGCAAAGTATTTAGAAAGAAGTAGAGAAAATAATCTTCAATGGATACATTATTTCAACTTTTATCGCCACGTCTAATCCTCGTTTCACAGTTATTCGACCAAAAACCGTTTACTTCTTTAAAAACTCGAAATCCCATAATGTTTTGTCGAACCGATGATCTCGAATCATAATCCGACTCAATCCCTTAAAACTCTTTCATTCGCCACAGGATGGGGGTGTAGAAATAATATCTTTTTTTCGAAACGGCCAACCCTTTCCTGAAAGCCTTTTATTTTCCACCTCACAAACCACAAATTCTGTTCATTCGAAACTTTTCACATGGCCAAGAGAGTGTGATAAATAATACGAAAGAAGTCGAATGGACGCGACAACCATCCGAAAACGTACCGATCGGACATTCCAGGTAATCACGGTGCCCGTCGTTCACTCGGGGGAGCCTCCAATGATTGCTATTCCAGGGTTGGAGACCGGAAGAAATGGGGAGATTGAAGCAGTTCTCCTCCACAAGTGTTATTGTCGCTATCATTCAATAAATGGCGGGAATACTTGGGCAGCGGAGCGTGGATCATTCATGGACTGAGGATGAAGAGCCCATATTTCTTCATGGTGCTCGTCCTCAGGTGTTTTGTTGGAAGAATGTTCGATTATTTGTTGAAGGCGTTTAAAATTTATGAATGGTAGCGATATCATTTATACCAAGGTTCTCTAAACAACGCTATAACCACTTAAGTAGAAAAAATTTTCTAATATATTTTATTCGAGTATATTATTAACTATAGATATAGTGTTGTATTCTTTAACCCTTTGCAGTTCGAAAAATAATTAGATGCAAAACTATTCACCTAATACAAAGATTTGTTTATTGCTATGAAAAATTAATATATATATAATTCTTTTAAGTCGAATTTATTTGAAAAATTATTCTGCATCTCTTAACCATTATGTAGGCGTTTTTAACAATTGAATTTGAAAAATAAATAAATAAAACGTCAAAATGATGCACAGTCTCGAATGTCGAGTAACACTCGACATCGAACCGCAAAGGGTTAATAGAAAATCAGTAGCATCTATGAAAGGGAACTGGATATAAAGGCTGAAGCAAATCTTTACATCTTCAAGCTGAATCGGGTATCAGAGGTTTCTAAAGCATTACCTCGATCTAATCGGGGATTTTAGTTTTATTACTTATTGGTTTAATTTAATATTTTTTCTTAGATCAATAAGTATGAAAATATAAAAAATAACATTATTCATATTTTTTTCTGAAATTTAAAAGATAAATAAATTGCATTTCTGAAACCAGTTTTAATCCACACTTTTCCTAATTGATTTAATTAGATGCTCACTTACGTAGAACTAATATTCAAATATATACGATGAAAAATGTTCCATCGAGTCACTAGTTACACACTAAGTTACTTTTTAATCTAAAATAAAATCAACATTAAACAAAAAGAATTTTTTATGGGCCATTGATATTGCTATATTTCATCCTTGCTATTTCATTTAGATCTAATATATTTTAAATTAACTAAAGAAAATGCACATTTTCCTAACTACTTTAAGAAAAATACTACATGTAAAAGTAGTATTTTTAAAGATATTTATTTACACAAAAAAATTGTATAAAATTAAAATAAATTTCATGAATACAATTTATATTCAAATCAGAAGGAGTTTTGTACCTTACAGCATATGATGGCGAGACAGAGCGATTCTCCGAAGCTGAAGGAAACCAAACATTCTGTATTACAGTCGAAGTTAGATTGATGCTTAAGTAGAAATAATAATAATAATAATTCAATTAACAAAAATAAAATTTGGTGAAAGAAAAATTATTGCAGTTGTAGCGAGAGAAGTTGAGCTGTATTTTAAATTGAATTGCTGCTCTTTTTCAACACGCACGCTCTGGAGCTCAAGTACGCTATTTGCAAGCCGCTGCAAAATTAAAATTATTAAATGCTGCACATTAAAAGCAAACTTTACCAAGATATTGGCATTTTAAAGTCGTAAAAAATTAATACTCAATAAAAAATAAAAAATAAAGATAAATCTTCAAAAAAAAAGACTTAATTTGTCTTTTTGAAATATGTAGTTGATAGTCAGCAAACCACGCAAACTTTAATCATCAAACGCATTCTCTGAATGTAGTGTATAGTGTAAAGAAATCTTTTCAATATCAAAATTCTGTCGCTTTTAAATGTATTGTCATCCTGAATTTTAAAACATTAATCGAGCGGTAACTATTTCGATGATTGAGTGGAAGAGAAAGCTTCAGAAGATGGTAGCTGCAATGATATTGGATGTGTATTACAATGTTGGTAGATGTATAGTTTGGATAGTTCCAAGATGAGAAATGCAATGATTTGCAATACGTAGTTCATTAATGTCAAACCATAAGCCTCACGCGAGTACCGATGATGAGGGACTCGCCATTGTAATTAATCAAAACCGTATTACTGAATTACACTGATGAGCAGAATGGCGTTCACGTACAGATTCCGTTTGTCTCGATGCTTCTAAACCAGCTCTCGCTCATCACGCTTAGGCATACAGAACTATACGCAGTGACAATGAATATCACTGTTTGCTGCGAAACAAAATAGTTTTACACTAAAACCAATGAGTTTAACGCACATGAAGCCAATATAAATATGATTGCAACAATAAAACAATATAAAAATAATCTAACAGCGAATCTATAATGGAACTCTATGAACGATCAATAAATCCTTGCAGTTCCATAACTAAATCGTAAATCATTATTATATTTAGTATCTTCAAGTAACTATCTGATTTGCTTAGAATATTAGTTATATGCAAAATCTAATGAACTATTTTGTATAACTCCATATGCATTATTCTATTAAAATGTCTGAGATTGCAGTGTTATTATCATATAGGAATATGATGTTGTTCTTGAGATGAGATTTTTGACTCAACAAAAAACCGAAAAATTGAAATTTTATTATCTGCATAAGCATCTAAAAAAATCAGCTCTTAATAACGCGTTGCGATTGAACTTATAAAAGCTCTCATTAAAAACATAATTTAATAATTACAGAAAATAAAACCTAGAAAAATGTCATATTGAGCCCGTGATTATATGAAATGAAATGTGATATTTTTTAAACAATAAATGCGAGACAAAGTTTTTTTGGATCGCTTGCAACATTAAAGTGACTCATTCGATGAAACAATCAAAATGAATAAAAATATAATTTAACTTGCACGAGCGCGTGGTGCTTGGCCGTTCAAGAAATGATGTTCTGACATGATACATTGAAATATGCATAGCAGATTTCATTTTAGTCTTTAATTTGTTGTATTTAGTCTATTCAGGCGACTAGCTGGTTTGCTTGTAATATTGATTAAATGCAGTTTCTAATGAACTATTTTGTATAACTCCTTATGCATTATTCTATTAAAATGTCTGAGATTGCAGTGTTATTTTGACTATTTTAGTTAAGTTCTTTTAAACGTATACATGAATTTTTTTATTGGAGATAGCCCCACAACACCATGGACCAAATACAATCAACGACGGAAGTCTGTCCGTCCTGCTGTTGGAATATAAGTTAATATGATAACTACAAAAAGAAGAGAGATAGACGGATGAAATTTGGTATTCAGATTTAGCCTGTATAGTGTAAATATTGATGAAAATCTAACAAGTGACTAACTGTCTATTGGTCTGCAATTTTGGAAGCATATAAACACGATAACTTAAAAACACAAATGAATCAAATTTGGCATACCATTTCATGATCATAATTGTATTTTCTTGTAAAATTTTATTTTCGTGAAATTGATAATTTAATTATTTAGTTATCCACTGCCTGTTATTGATTAATTCCGCCAGGGATCAAACAACAGATACAATGATAGTGCTAAGCTCTCCCGTCTCCCAAAGGTTAATATTTCATAATTATAGTACACCAATACTATGCAAGGAGTTCTTTGGGATAGTCATTCCAGACTCTCCGACTCTCCTGTAAGGCACACGGATTTAAACCATAACCATAAAACTGAATGACTGAACCGCCACGACAGAAACACTGGCAGGAACTGTGGTTGAGTTCTAATGGCCATCACCGGCCACGGCACAACCCTTCCCATAGGAAGTACCCCCCGTCAACGATGGGAGGAGTCCAACCTCCACCTCATTTTCACTTGAGTGAATTATTAATAAGTGTATATTATTCAAAATTTATATTTCAAGAGATATGTTTAAATGAGATATAACTAAAAATGATAAAATATCAAAAATTTGAAATAGTGTGTATTTTTAGTGAATAATTAATTTCGTGCAAATAATTGAAATTCGATGAAATATTCTTAATTACGAAAAACATTTTAAATCGTATTACATATTTTAAGCAAAAGATAGAGAAAATATATTTCATAATTTTTTCGATTTATATATTTAAAATGAAGGGAAAAATATTAAATTTATATTATTAGGATTTTGTAATTCAAAATCAAAGTGTGTATGTATATTTAAAATCTAATGAATTAAACTAGAGCTGATATTTTTAATTAGTCGTACTGTGTACGAGTTTAAAAATTAACTTAAGTGGGAAAAACGCATTTTTTAATTAAAAATCGAATATTAGCAATGTGGTATTTCACAAAATAAATAATAATAATATTAATCCTATTGGCAGAATTATTTTTCTACTGAATATAATAGGAAAAAATTGGTTATAACACTGACCTGATATTTAGTAAGCAGTTACATAAAGAATTTTAAATTAGACGAGTTAATATTTTCTATTACGAATATGTTGATCAATTTAATAATTTAAAATTACAAACATCTAAAGGAATTTCTGTGATGTTTATATAAACATGTAAAATTACGTTTCAATTTAAAATGCCGCACTGAAATCGAATATTTTTTATTATCCCAAATACATTCTTCACGACATTATTTAATTAATCTAGAATAACACTAGACCAATTCAACAACTAAAAGAAATTATACCAATATTAAAATAAAAAAACTTATTCCATGGCAACACATTTTTTGTTTTCCTACATTAAAATGCAAAGAAAAATTAATCTGTTAATCAAAGAGATGACGGTGGTACTTTTTTTGACATGTTTACATACCACGAAGAATTTTAACAAGAGAGAGAAAAATAAATATTTCTGAATGTCTAAGATATCAGATTCCATAATTTCAGAGATGGTTAAAAAAATTCCTTTACGGTTATGCGATTCTTTATAATCACTTTAAGCTCAACAGAGATTTTAATTAGTGCTAACTCTAGGGTTATCGTTTGGGTGGATTTTCCAGGATTTTAATTATGCTTTTTGCAGCTGGCATTTTTTTTTTGAGACAGGGAGAACATTTTTTAATACAAAAGTACACGAACTTATTTATTATCATTATTCTTTTTAATATAAATTAATTCGAAAGCAGCCATTTCTTTTCTTCTTGGAAATCTGAAATGTAGTTTTCATTTTCAATGCATAGGGCAATATTTAATTAATTTTCTTAATATATATATTTTTTTACATTCATTTTCAAAATTTTAATAATTCAATTTAGTATTGATCCTTTTTTTTTAATTTATAATTGCCAATCATTGAATTTCGAAAGAAATGCAAGTTACTCTTTTTAACTATATAAACTGTGGGCTCAGTTAATTGTTGTTATTGTTACTTATGGCACTTGACATGGACAAGCCCCCTACTGATACAGCAGCAGATTTAAGCCGAAATGAGCATCTCCTGTTTTTGAAGTAGCGCCAACTAGGGTCAAGAGTACGACTTAGCTACACACTCACCACATTTGCTTACACAATCCCATTTTACAAGGGGAATATTCACACACCTTACAGAAAGAAGAACAACCACGCCCTAACCGGGACTCGAACCCGGGGAGACGCGTTACCTCTGTTCCAAAAAGCCTGCTTCGGCTATTTGTACTGAAATATGATATATAAATAGAAAAGATAAAATAGAGAGAAAAATTTTATAATTTTCGCTCATCTTAGGAATAAATTAAAGAAATTTGTCACAAAAATTTTCTCCAATTTATTCATGAAACTTCAAAATGATCATTCGATTCAGTACAATAGAAAAATTTATATTTTCTACCTATTAATTCACAAAAAAAAAATCGTTCAATTATTTTTAAAGTGTTGCAAAGTAATTAAAGGCTTCAAAAAAAACTTTAAAATAGACAGAAATAAAAATTATATTATCCAAAAAAATTTCCATACAGCCATAATAACATTAACAAGCTATTAAACGTGTTATGAAATCAATTCATGGCTTCACAATCAAATGGTAAAGTCAGATATCAACTTAATATGTTAGTAAATATGTATGATATGATACTATATGTATACACATTGTCGGATATAAGCATCTTACAACCCTAAACAATGCACATTAGAAGGTCATTAATAAACTAATGTGTTAGTTCGGCATTTTAATACATTCTTTAACTTTAACAGCAAGTTATAACTTATGTTTAATAACATTACAAATGTTTTGGGATTTTTTTTTAATTTCACTGACGTGAAAATGAATGTTTTATTTGTTTGTTTACTATGACTCAAGATTATATAGCGTCCTTCTGGTACAAGATGTAACTGAAGTAAAAGTTAAATGTTTATAATGAACCTTACAAAAAACATCATCACTGCCTTAAAGTGTTAATATATAATTGATATTACTTATATTTTTCTCAAATCTGTTTAGTTGACAACTAAAACATAAAAGGATAAAATATGTAAAAGAAAAATGGCTGTAGTACAAAAATATCTCACAAGCTTAAGCTTCCAAATTTTACATTAAATACCTGTAGCTTTAAAGTTTGATATACTATACTAATTTTGGGGGATTGAAGAAGTATAACTAATCTAAAAATACAAAGTTAAAATCTAATTTAAAACTGGAATAATTCTAGAAAACACAAATTAACTTATTACCAATATTAATTTGTACCAAAACCTAAGAAACATGCTTACATTACAAGATTTTTGGTAAATGCTCTTTGTTGAGTTATTACTTCATGATTGAAATCTCTATGAATGATAAAGAATATCTTAGTGCTCTGCAGGCCAGCCTGTTTCATTTCGTGTAACTAAATAAGGCTGCAATATAGCTTGAAGTAATCATGCCCATTCAAAAAGCTGCACTCGTAGTGAATTAAACGCTTTTTCGTGATAATACCTGCTCAAAATAATACCTGCACGATAATACCGCAGAAAAAATAACTGCTCAAAAAATATTTTAATTTGATTAAAAAACTTTCTAAAATATTTCTACAACCGCTTAATAGTTTTGCCCTTATGCAGTACGTACATCGATTTATTGAATTTTGACAGATGTAAGCTAAAAATAAGCCATTCATAATGATTATAATTCAATATGAAAATTACTTCGAATACATAGATAAGTCATGTATTCTATGGATTTCCATTTGAAACAAACTAAGAAAATATTTCTAAAATAGAAGGTGTCATCTCATTATATAGTAAAGAAAATAAAACAGTTAAGCGGTTTATAGTCGTGTTATTATTTACTAAATTTTGGTAATTTTTAAACTTATTTTACATAATTTTTAATAATTTTCATAGTTTTTACCCTTTGCGGTCCGATGTCGAGTGTGACTCGACATTTAAAACTGTGCATCCTTTTGACGTTTTATTTATTTATTTTTCAAATTTAACTGTTAAAAACGCCTATATAATAGTTAAAAGATGTAGATTAATTTTTCAAAGAAATTCGACTTAAAAGAATTATGTATTATCTCTTTTTCATCGTAATAAACGAATATTTGTATTAGGTGAATAATTTTGCAAATAATTATTTTTCAGACTGCAAAGGGTTAAAGAATTTAAAATGGTTTTCCTTGTTCTCACATATTTATTTAATCGCGCAACTTTCATCCATTATCGAAATGAAAAGAAAAAAATATTTTGTTTGTTGCATGCACTGTGTGCATGAGAAATGAGAAAACTATTACACTATCGCAAAAGTGATAAAATAGATAAATTGAATAATTAACTTCTTAATAGCAAAAGGATTCCACGAGAACCATTAGGAAATTTCTGAAATCCAACTTTTTAAGTCAAACTGATGTAAGAGTTAAAAGTAGAATGATTTTAAAGTTTATCGCAATTTAATACTTACAATTCTTTTTTTTAAATATTTTTAAAATATATAAAATTGAGCTTATATTTTCTTATGCACACTTATATTTTCGAACTTATAACTTATATTTTCGAAAGACCGCAGATTGCCAAAACCGACTAGTAAATAAAACGAAAATGATGATCATTGAAAAGAGAAACCATTTTACGCGTACTTTTCTGCTGTGAGCTTCTTTCCAGAACATTCTGTTGCAGAAACATTACTTTTTATTTATTTAAACGAAACTTGGAAGATATTTTCTTCTTCAAACAAATGAAAAATCCAAACAAATACTTTACATACGCCATCCAATCACGCTAAAGCAACGGTAACTAGTCCTTACGGCTCGATCGATGCTTCTCTGTTCGTAATGTTCGACGTTTTCATCTTCGGCAACATTTTATGCCTTTGTTGAAGGAGGTGTGTTTGCGTGAATAAGTAATGGGCACGGTAAATATTTACAGAAAGCTACAAAGTTTCGGTTATTTTAACGTTTGCTTAACCACACTCTCTCTCTAATTTCTCTTTTACTGCTGCCAGGAAGAAGTGTGACATTTATTTCAAGCACAGTTACGACAGTAATTTCCTTTCTGCTGTTGAGTTTCTAGACACGGTTCGCCATTCCTGGAGATGTTCGCAATCTTTTTCCGGAAAGATAAATCTGTAAAGTTAGGATCATTATGCGAGAAATGTTAACGCAAATGACATATCATTACTAATATAGTGGTAATAAACTGTGTATTTATATTGGGTTGTTATATGGTGATAATAAAAGATTGGTTCCAAATGCTTTTAATTTGGATGTTATATTAAATAATTATTTAATTTTTAAAAATTAATTTATCATTTATTTAAAACAGACTTAAATGTATAAAATAATTTCTTCTAACCCCATACATGGCTAGGAGAAAATATTTCTATTTTTGTCAGTCTTAAAAACATATTGTTAAATATCAAACAAAATTATTGTTATTATCGCCATGTCAGATGATAGTTCGCCAATTATGGCAACCATTCTTCTTGTAAATTCTGATTTTTGTTTTGTATTCATTCTTGTTTGTGTCTCATTTGGTTGTTGGTGTTCTATGGTGAGCGTCTTGTAATGGAAAATATGAAACTGGTAATTAAATATTGTGGAATAGAAATTAGTTTGATGATTCAGAAAACAAATCAACACTTGTTGAAACTTTATTGAAAAAGTGATGTATACAGTCCATTTAGTATTCTACACATAGTATATTTAAAAAATATTTAAATATCAATTTCCTGCTTTATAATCTAGTGCATGAGAAATCTTTGAATTTATTTTAAGCTGACTTCTCCATAAGCCTTATCTTACGATAACATTTGCATTAAATAGACAAGAACGCAAGTTGATATTGCACTGCCATTCTGTTCTGAGCTATGTTTACAATTACATGTCTCTAGTTCATAGCGAAATTGATTTAAAAGAGATTTCAAAATTTTATGAAACAGACAAACAAACATATAGAGAAAAAAGCAAGTTCATGAAAATATTCAAAAAAAGTTAATTAAAAGCCTAAACACTACTACTTTTTTTATTATTTGTCGGTAATGAATGTTTTTATTTCTTTAAATCTTGCAATACACTCATGCCCGTAAAATTAAAGATATTTCAGAGACGTGCGGAAATCCGAATCTAAAATACATATATCACCCATAAAATGACTTCAAACATCTTCAAAATCATATGCAAATTGCAGAAAGTCACCAGATGATACCGATAGTACGTCACAATGACGAGAGTGTAAGAGAGTGATGAATAAGGAATATAGGAAAAGATGTCAAATTGTTCACAAGCGCTTTATAAGTCTTTCGGTGCAATAATCGCATATTTACCGTATGGATTAGCCAGAATTCTCACCAGACTTGAATCCAGTAGAACATGTGTGGGATAAGCTTAGCCGACGAGTTACCGCCCGTCAACCACCTCCTAGATGTCTATCGGAGCTTTGGAGGTCATTGCTTGATGAATGATGTAATATTCCCCAAGATCAGTAGAGAACGTGCATCGTGGACACCGCAACAATCGGCTTGTTTGTTGTTTTGTGTGTTTGTCCAGGTTCAGTTTGCAGTCTGATTCTCGCTAGACTTTCATATTGAGAATGCCAGGTACCCATTAACATCAATAAAACATCATTAAACGACACCGTTAGGATGGTGCAGGATTGCTAATTTGGGGAGGAATTATTCAGGTCTCTACAACTGACCTGCAAGTTCACATTGGAACCATGACAGACCAAAATATATTCTGAAACAACATGGACGTTTCTTCGGAGTGCCATGCGCACAGAATTTGTGTTTATGGATGACAACACCCATCCTCATCGTGCAAACAACGTAAAGGAATGCCTCCGACCGGTGGATATTACTCGTATGAAATGACCAGCATTCTCACCGGTCTTTAAAATTCAGTAGAGCATATATTGGACATGCTTGGCCGTCAAGTTGCAGGCCATCAACCACCTCCTAGACGTTTACTGGAATTTCGGAGAGCATTGCTTGATGATTGGTGTAATATTCCTGAAAGATTGATAATTTTAAGCTCAGCAGGCCTAGGGTGTTGTACCGATTGCATTGCTTCGTCTGGGTGACATACTATTTATTAACCATCATACTAACCATGTAATTTTGAGTTTTATAAATAGCTGAGGGGGAGGTTGTAATTTGCTCCAGGAAGCAAAAAATTGCAATTTTTATTACTGATATCAAACATATAGCATCTTGTTTGCTCTGTACCTTTTGTTTAATAAATAGGCTTTACAAATAAGGCACATTTGTTTTGCTTCTGACTCTTTCCTTTTCTAGAACATGCATTATCCTTAATTTATGAACATGAGTGTAGTTTAAAATCCGTTGAGAAATGTGAACTCAACAAACAGACAAATAAAGATAAAAGAAAGCGAGTTAATATTGCATAATCGTTCAGTTCTGAACTGTACTTAAAGTTTCAAGTGAAGTTAGTTTGAAAATCGATTGCAAAATTTATGCCTCACAAATAAAAACGCAAACAAATAAGTGACTTGATAAAAGCATGTTAATTAATTCGAAAGCAGAGAATGGCCATACATAAGCCATAATTTTTTAGTTGTGTATTTACATCTTATTAATATTATACAAAATACTGAGCACTGATGCTACCAATTTCATTTTCAATCGATTGAATTCTTCCTAATAATAAATTATTTAATATTCTTACCTTTCTAAAAATAAAAACCAATAGACCTATTCTAAATATTTTTTGGAAATTTAATGACTTTGCTGTAATTAAAATACACTAATTAAAGGAAGAAAAAATTAAAGAAATTCTAACAGTTGATTTTAATTTTCTCTAGAGATATTTAAATCATTTAATGTATCTGAAAGAAAACAGACGACGTTGAAAGCAGAAAAATTAATAAAATAAAAATACTGTACTTCAAACATAAATGAACCCTTTGAGCTCCAAAAAATAATTAAATGCAAAATTATTCACCTAATATAAAGATTTGTGTATTGCTATGAAAATTAAATATATATAATTCTTTTAAGTCCAATTTCTTTGAAAAATTAATCTACACCTCTTAACCATTATGTAGGCGGTTTTTAACAATTAACTTTGAAAAATAAATAAATAAAAAGCCAAAAAGATGCACAATCTTCAATGGTGAATCAGTGACACCATCGGAGTGCAA
Source organism: Argiope argentata (assembly GCA_026289955.1). Classification (NCBI taxonomy): domain Eukaryota; kingdom Metazoa; phylum Arthropoda; class Arachnida; order Araneae; family Araneidae; genus Argiope; species Argiope argentata. Next base: position 2,162,160 of record JAOUZG010043906.1, read on the forward strand.
AGGGTTAGTAAACTGGCAAAGCGTCATTTGTGGTTAAAATTATATGCATAAAGAGGCGTATTCTCATGGAAAAAAACAGCTTTTCCGATATTAATATTCATACATTTAATTTCAAAATCGCATGATCAGATCGGCTGCAATTTGGCTCAAACGAAACATCATTAAAAATATAAAAATGTAGAGGAAAAATATGTTAAAGCAGTTTTGTTGTTTTCGGCTGTTGAGTTGAATATACAAAACAGATCTCAAAATCTGCATGCGAATTTATATACGTATAAGAGAAGGAAAATGTGGAGATGCAAATTAGAACAACTGTTCTCCAATTTAATTTTTTTAAATATATCAATTTTGGAAGAAAATTTTAAGTTAAAAAACATAGAAGTTAAAAAGACTTGTAAAATGGGGGGTTAAAAGTTAAGATTGATCAATTATGTCTGTGGAAAATTTTAGGAAAGGTCAAAATTGATTTGAAAAAAATAACTTTCTCGTGTTTTGTTTTTTCAATTTGATCAAAATTTTGAATTTTACTTAGAATTTCGACAAAAAGTTTTTTCAAGAAATAAGTAATAATTTTCTATCTATAAGATTTATTGAATAGAATAATAATCCAAAATAAAATTTGCAAAAGAAAAAACCTTAAAATGAAATCTGCTTTGCATATTTCAATATATCATGTCAGGATATCATTTCTTGAATGGCCAAGCACCACTTGGTCGTGCAAGTTAAATTGTTTTTTTATTCATCTTAATCGTTTCATTGAATGAGTCACTTTAGTACTGCAAACGATCCAAAAAACTTTGCCTCGCATTTATTGTTTAAAAAATATCTCATTTCCTATTTATTTCATTTTATATAATCACGTTCTCAAAACGATATTTTTCTAGGTTTTATTTGTTGTAGTCATTCACTTATTTTTTTTAATTAGAGCTTTTGTAAATGCGATGGCAACACGTTATTAAAAGCTGATTATCTGAGATGTTCGGGCAGATAATAAAATTTTTATTTTTCGCCTACGGATTTTGTTTACGCCACTCCCAAAAACAAAATCATGTTTTGACATGATAAAAAATCTTGCATTGTAGCGACAGGTTACAGAAAAACTTTACACGATAATATTCGCGTGGGTGATGGACTTTGAGAAATGTTTTCAGATGAAATAATTAAGATAAAATGTTTGCTTCAAAATTTTCCTTTTTATGTCCACTATAATAGCACGATTTGAAATCGAAGTACATTTTCAGAATAAAATTGTTTCGCAGTCTGACAGTTTTTATTTACAAGAAAGTGAGTATATACAGTTTTTGATGCCCAATTTTTTTCCCAGCTAAGCCAAATTTTTCAAAATAATAATAATAATACAATCAATCTGAAACTTCTTTATTTAACTAGTTTTTAAACTAGTTTATTTTCTTTCATATTATCTGCATTTAGATGAAGTTCCAAGAATTTTAATCAAATAAAAAAGGAAAATATTCTTCCAAATTCGCTTTTCAAAAACATTTACACCTGATTTAATTAAACATCCGTAATAATCTTAGATATAATATTTTTTATAAGTTCATTTTACTCATATACTATTTAACTTAAGTTTTTTTATTAAATTAATAGCTTTATTTATTTGAACGCTATAAACTAGTATTGTAATTTTTACTGCCAGCCTAATCTTTCTTATCAGTAACATAACCAGATGAAAACTTTAAGATATGTTTTAGATAGCTAACAGAAAATTAAACCTCTCAAAATGTTGTTATATTATTTTTCCATGTTAAAGTACATTTCATCTAAATTAATATTTAATGGCTAAAGGTATGCTTTTTTACGCTATGTTGAAATGTGACTCAATTTTTCTGAGACAATTTTCCACTTAATCTATTGTGTTCTTTTATCCTTTCCGTAGTGCAGCAAAAATTCATCAGATCTTCAACGGAGGCTAATACCGATATTGAATGACTTAGAAGAAAGAAAAATTAAAATTTAGCTGAAAAATGATGAACAATAAGTAGATTACATGGACAATTTAACAGCATTATGGAACATAACTCTATTAAGAAGGGTGATTTAAGTAGTAATCAGTAAATGTATAAAGGTATTAACGTAATGCGGTTTAAATGTCTAACACAATATAAAGTTTAAAAACATTTTTAATAAGTTTTTATGTGTACTCTAAATAAATATATGTTTAATCAGTCATTCATCCCTTATAATAAAATAAAAGAACTTGGTTTCTTTAACCCTTTCACTACTGACCACTTCCAAATGATAGCACAAATGTTATCCTGGATTCCGCTTTCTTCTTCAAAAGGAAGGGGCAAGATGTAAAAGGAGAATATCTCATGTTGATAATTTGTTTTACATCCTACTCTCATCGTTTGCAACAGAAACTGACCTGCCAGAATCCAATTTAAACGGCCGGTTGGGCCGGATCAGTAGTCAAAGAGTTAAAATATAAAAATTACAGAAAATGATTTTGAAAAATAACACATTTCGGGAATTAAATAATTGAAAAGATGTTAAAATGCAACTCTCAAAGATTTCTGCTATTTTAATTTTGTTTTTTTGTTTTTTTCTCTATCCATGTTAGTAACGAGTTATTAAAAACTGTCTTAATTATGATATGATTCCCGTTTTTATTTTTGAATATGTCTTGAAACAATATTAAAGACAAGGATAGGTTTTTTTTTGTTTTCTTTTGTACTTCAATTGCATTTTTAAATGTTATTATCTCTTCCTAAGATATAAAAATTTTATAAGAATATAGGAAAAAGAGATAAATAAGATTTTTATTTAAGAAAAGCGGGAAAACACTTTGAATTTTTAAAATCCTCTTTTATTCCATCCCGGGATGCATAATTTATGTAGAAGCAAGAAGTAACTAGGTAGATCAATCTACATCACAACACAAGAGAAAAGAGAGACAGAAATATTTTTCCTGGTAATTATATTACATGAGATTCTGGTAGGGATTTCTTTATACGTGTCGATTTAAGTAAGGGAATAATAGGTATCTTTTAAAGAAATTTGATTAGAATAACAGATTTTTATCCCTTCACTTGCAGAGTGTGAAATTGTAGATGTAGGCATTTTTACAGAGCTTGTGCAGCATTAATTATAAAAATGGTGAAATTGTACCAGAAAATTAGCGAACATTTTAGAATCGGTGCGAAAGAGAGATGCGAAACTACGAGTCTTTTTTTTTCACAAGCGCAGAAACGGTAAAATCTGAAAAAGGACCTGTTTGAGTTGGATGACACCATAACAATTTTCCGAAGAAAGAAGAAACAAAGCTCGAAAATATTTTACGACGAATTCCGACCACTTCAACCTTGTTATATAATTTAATAGAAACCATAATGATCGAAACAACTGAGGATTACAGATATCTAAAACTTCAATCTGTAGAAGACATAATTCGTGGAAAGTGCTTCTTCAGACATAGGTTTTGATTGCTATAAATGTTTCCGCCTCTTTTAGCCCTCCTAAAAGATAATTTTAAGTCATTTATGAACAGTTAAGTAGCTGTTTTTACTGCCATCAGATTCGGGGTTTTTTTAGCAATATGATCCGTGATATTGCACAACATATACAACATCATTGTTTAAAAATTAGTTTCCTTACATCACCATAATGATCAGGGAAAGTGTGCTGCTGTCTGTCTGTGGCAAATAAAATGATGCGGTAACTTTAAATTATATTTTTCCAGGTGCCCTTCCTTCTCATATTGCGAGTAAGCACTCTGATAAATGAGATTTCGTGACATGGACGAAACTATTTTTCACTTTTCAAGGTCGTATTCGAGGGTGATTTTTGTCTCGTGTCTTTTTTAAAGTGTAGTTATTTAGATTTTGTCTACCAAGAACACGTCCGTCTAATCTTCTTATTTTTATGGGATTTCTCTCCTCTTTGATAGCTTTAATCTTTTTCAGGATACAAAAAAAACTGTATTATTCTCAATAGATTAGTTGAAATGGCAGTTTTTAAGCTGATTTTTAGATTTCATTCTGAGGATAATGAGCGACCAGTTCCAAAAATGCTGATTCAGCTAAATTAAGCAGTTGCTTTCAAAGTTTTTATCGTCGTATTGCAATATATATATATATATATATATATATATATATATATATATATATATATAGAGAGAGAGAGAGAGAGAGAGAGAGAGAGAGAGAGAGAGAGAGAGA
>JAOUZG010043906.1:2173821-2251638 GCA_026289955.1 Argiope argentata
TTAATCACTAATGAATCACCGAGCTTATCCATGGCAAGTGCTATTAGTAACAACAACAACTCTTTCAATACTTGAAAGACTCGGTGGTGATATTCTGAGAGAGAAATCATTTAAATTCAAATATTAAATTCGACGAATAAAAATTCTATTGAGTTTTCAAATATGAATCTCAATACGTAGTAAAATTTATTCCTTTAATTGTATATTTTTCATTTAAAATGTCATTTTCGATGTCATTCTTAAAGCATCAACAAGACACCTGTACATTCAAATAACATGTTTTTTTAATTAAAATCACACACACTGTTTACTTTTTCTATTGCTTTGTAGCATAAATTAAAAAAAAGATTGAAATGAAATCTGCTACGCATATTTTAATGTATCATGTTAGAACATGATTTCTTGAATTGCCAAGCACCACGTGCTTATTTAAGTTAAATTATATTTTTATTCATTTTAATTGTTTCATTGAATGAGTCACTTTAATATTGCAAACGATCCAAAAAACTTTGTCTCGCATTTATTGTTTACAAAAAATATCGCATTTCTTATTTATTTCGTTTCATAAAATCACGTGCTCAAAATGACATTTTTCTAGATTTTACTTGCTGTAGTCATTAACTTTTTTTATCACAACTTTCGTAAATGCAATGGCAACACGTTATTAAAAGGTGATTATTTTTTTTGAGATGCTCGTGTAGATAATAAAATTTTTATTTTTCGCCTACGGATTAAAATGTTCATTTTTTTCCTACGGATTTTTGTTAACGTCCAGAAAACTTCATTCTGAAAACAATATCATGTTCTGACATGATAAAAAAGCATTAATGCTTTAGTTTATACTTGTGCTATATGCACTTTGTATTATAAAAATGTTAAAAAACTGTTACATAATTTTTTATGATTTATTTTGTTTACGTTTCAGCATCTGTAAAATATTTTTATATCACCTCTATGTAGTATATTAGTAAATTTGAAAAATCAACTTTTCATTAGAAAAAAATATTTTTAATGTAATAGATATAAATTATTTCTCTTGAATCTAAAAAATTATTAAATGTTGTACATAAAATCATGTGTTCGAATTATTTGAAGCTTTATTTGTACTTTGCTTATACTTAAATGATGATATGCTATGTGTTGATGTATAATCTTGTTTATGTAAATGCATAGCAAGAATTTCCATGGGGTTTACAAACACCACATTCCAAGTTGTTGATGTTGTTACTTATGACACTTGCCATGGACAAGCGCGCTGACGTGCAGTCAGCGATTTTAAGCCGAATGAGTGTCTCTTGTTTTTAAAGTAGCGCCAACTAGGGCCAAGACTACGACTTAGCTACACCCTCAACACAGTCACTTCCATAGCCTCTTTTTACAGAGATGCACAGTTACACATCTCACAGATAGTACACAGTAAAAACAACCATGCTCAAACCGGAACTCGAACCCGGGACTCCCATAACACGAGGAAGACGCTCTACCTCTGTGCCAGAAAGCCGGCTCAAGTCCCAAGTAAATTCGGTGTTTCAAAAGAACAGACGATCATATACCATGTTCAAATAAAATAGATATAAAGCATTAGCGTAAATGGAGCTACTTGTGCTGTAGCACTCCGAAATCTTGATTAAAAAAAGCTACATTGGCAGAGGAATGGTCAGTGATTGAAATACGAAATATAATAAAATATTAGTGTATAAATAAATCATCCCTAATTGAAATTCATCGTCAAAGGATAAACATTTACAGAAAGAGTGATATTTCAGAGAAGCAGGTGTGGTTTTGTTCAAAGTAATTTCGAATAGACAGAAATGATAAGTGAGGCGAGCAAAGGTGAGTATGGAAAAGCTTGTCACCATAAATTTGCTATGTCGTCACCATAAATGTGTTGCGTCAAAAGTCTATCTGAGCCTAACCGATGGTAGTATTCAGTTCAGGAAACTGGGCGTGAACTCGAAATCTTCATTGGCAGTGTACTAAATGCTGGACATAAATAGGCTTACTGAAAAGATGTGTCCTCGTTGGAACCCCAGTACTCTCAAATGACAATTAATTCACGAGAATTAGATTCTCATTCAATGTATTATTAGGTGGAGGTTATTTCTTTCCTGCATATATCATTACAGGGAGCAAAACATGAACCCCCATCTGAAGACTGAGGTTAAGAAAGAATTTTGGAATCAATGCCGAAATTCAAGAAGCCGTTGATTGATATAACGGCTGACCTTTGATTTCTCCTATACCACTTCAAATAAACAATCATTTAATAAAAAGAAACTAAAATAAAAAAAACATCTTTGTAGACCCAAGTAGGAATTGAATTTAAAAATTTTATAATACTTGTTAACTTTAATGCAACATAACTTGTTTCCTGGCACAGAGACAGCGCATCTTCCTCGTAATTTGGTGTCCCGGGTTCGAGTCCCGGTTAGGGCATGGTTGTTCATCTGTGTATTATTTGTGAATTGTAGAATGTGCCCCTCTGTAAAAAGGGAACGTGCAAACGAGTGTGTACCTAAAGCGTATTCTTGTCCCTAGTTCGAGCTACTTCAAAAACACGAGTCTCTCATTCGGCTGAAAATCGCTGACAGCCGTCAGAGCGCTTGTCCATGCATGGCAAGTGCCATTAGTTACAACAGCAATGTAATATTAAAAAAAGTTTTTGTCCTCCAAAATTATTAAGAAGAAAAAATTGCTATTTTGATTGCCTTTTAATAAAAAATCTTATTAAATTTTTTAAAGTCCCCTTTTTAATGAGCATTTATTACCTAAAAAATATCCCACATTCGGTATTTCTAATTCTAAAGACCTGCACTCTTACAGCATTTTGAACAACTTTTCTTTTGATAACAAGGATATCGGCATTGCTCAGTTTATAGATAGTAACAGTTCATAAGCTTTACTATACAAAAAAAAAACAACCGGAAAGTTTATTTTTTTTAATTAAAGAAATTTTTACTAAGCAAAGTCATCTGATTTGATGAATAAATTTAAAGAAGAAATTTTAAATTCCTCTTCTTTTAAGCTCAAGATCAGTTTCAAATTTCAACCAATTTTTGTATTATCTCATATTAATTAATGGCTAGCAATTTAATCTTCTAATTTTGATGATTTTTCTCATTTTTAAAATTTTTTCGTTCCCAGAAATACTTATCATACTTTCAAAATAATTACTATTAATCTCCCTCACCATACACCGAAGTAAGTTAAATATTAAAAAGTTTGATATTAGAACTGTTTATCAAATAATGTTCTATATCAGCTTTGGAACTAAATCCTTGCCGGCTTGCTGGCACAGAGGTAGCACGTCTGCCTCGTGTTCTGGAGGTCCCGGGTTCGAGTCCCGGTTCGGGCATGGTTGTTCCTTTGTGTACTATCTGTGAGATGTGTGAATGTGCCCCCCTGTAAAAAGGGGCTGTGCAAGCGTATGTGTGTGCGTTTCATCTTCATATGAGCCAGAAGTCAGACTTCTGCCCTCGGGTGCTCAGGGGTTCATACCCTCAGAAGCTACTGCACCCCTCTTTCCGCGGTAAAAAGCGGACACGACATCATCATCATCAACAACAACTAAATCCTTCAAAAATAAGAGGAAATGTTTGCTACTCGTTTGAGTAATTTTCTTTTCTAATAATTCCACTAAGGGTGGAGAATACTGAATACAAATATATTGTTTTCTTTTGCAAATTTTCAATTGCGTTTAATGAACGAAAACCATATATTACGAGGCAGCATTAATACCAAAGCTCGTGCATACAAATACAAATTAGATTCAAACAGGAAACTTTGCGCCACCCTGAGTATACGTTTTGTTGGTTAATTGATACCATCGTTCACTTGTAAATTTGGAAAAGGATCGAAAGATAAGCTTAAAAAGCCCCCCCCCCCCCAAAAAAAGACGCTATAATGTTTGGCTAAGAACACAGCCACAAAATGGCAGATAATCTGTCCTCTTTGAAATTTGAAGCACACATAATTTCAACTTTTAACTTGCTACTTATAACATCAGCATATCATTATTATAAATATGAATAATAAAGTCATAAATAACCCAAGTGTAACTATATCATCCATAATAGAAAGCATTACAATACGTAAGCAAGATCATTAGGCCTGGATAGCCTAGTTGGTAAAGCACTGGACACGTATCCCATAGGTTGTAAGTTCGAACCTAGGCTTTCCGAATGTGTGCGGTTGGCGCTCGGTGAATCTATTGACATGAATGTCAGAAAGTCCTCCATGTCGAGAGTAATACCACTATAGGTACTGGGTCAGAGGTGATCTTTCTTTGTTCCAGATCTAAATTACGATCTGTGGATGAATGAATGAAATACATGAACGAAGTCCGCCCTTTAAAAAGTGTTTGGGACGTATGTAGGCTAGAAGTTAGACTTCTGCTCTCGGATGCTCAGAGGTTCACACCTCAGAAGCTACTGCACCCCTCCATCTCGTTGTAAATCGAGACACAACAATAAATAACATCATTTCTCCGGAATAGGGAACATTTTTACATTATCAGCAGAGAAATGATATTAACTCGAAAACTCATAGCAAATGAAAAGCTTAGCTACAGATAATTTTATCAAAAATAAGAAACATGGAATTATGGCAGGTTTATTCTTGGTTAGTTCCGCCTGTTTCCGAACTTCTCAGTGGTGGAAATTGCATCGAATTAAATCCTTTTCGAATAACAGCAGTCCAAACAAAATAGATTCTGATAAAAGGCATATATAGTGGATTGTGGAAACATATGACTTGTAATATGGTCAAACGAATCCACTTCTATTTGTGTTGCCATGATCCTTGTTTGGTCTTCCTCATACGAACTAATTACTTTGTACTTTGTCTAGGAGGCATTCGAATGGTTTGAATGATTTGGAGAAACATCATTTCTTGAACGACCAAGCACCACGTGCTCGTGCAAGTCCAGTTATATATTCATTCATTTTAATTATTTCATTGAATGAGTCACTTTAGTAATGCAAACGATCATAAAAAACTTTATCTCGCATTGATTGTTTAAAAAAAATATCGCATTCCCTGTTTATTTCCTTTGATGTAATCACGTGCTCGAAATGACATTTTTCTAAGTTTTATTTGCTGCAGTAATTAACTTATTTTTTTAAAAAATCGGAGCTTTTGTAAATACGATGGCAACGCGTCATTAAAAGCTGATTTTTTTTAGACACTCGTGCATATAATAAAATTTCAGATTTTCGCCTACGGATTTTTATTGACGTCGCAAACCTCATTTCCAAAACAACGTCATGTTCTGACATGATAATAAAGATTATAAGTCATATCGTCGATTATTTTAAACAACAACATTCCTTGGGTATATTTCCTACCGGTGTTTATTGTACTAGTTATTGCATTTCATGAGTTCGAAAAAAAAATACGAACATGAATTTGATCTCCCATTACTCACTTGTCAACGATTGCTTGCCCGACATTAATGTCTTAAGAAGATTTTAGACGACCTAGAATGTGCTGCACTCGAAAGAAATTTTGTAATCCAAGGTCTCGGGGAAAATGAACGGATGCCAGAGTGGAAAACACCATTACTGACATTATCTAGAGTCATATAGTAGGGAATTTTGTCAATCATAGATATATATCCACGATTGACATATATGCTCTAAAATGTCACACGCCCATTCTACTTTTCGTTTTCATATGCCTGCAATGTGCTTATCATTTGTTATGATATAAACTGTGAATCCCATAGAAATTTGAGGGATGAAACAAGTATTTCTTAAGCATTTTCGAAAAACCACGATTGGCTCCATGTTAGTATGTAGTAGTATAGTAACGAAAGTTTTAAAGTCATTTTATCTAACCAAATACAATTTGTATGCAATCCAATATTGTAATTTTTTTTCTTCTAGATGTTATTATATATACAATCGCTAATAAGGATAAGGGTCGTGATAGCCTAGTTAGATAGAGCGTTAAACTAGTATTCCTTAGTTTGCGAATTCAAACATTGAAAGCCGAAGACTCTTCGAGTATGCGCTCGTTAAGTCTGTAGTGGTCACTAAGTCCTCCTTGTCAAGAATAATATCACTGGGGGTACTGAGTCACAGGTGATCGTTCTCTGTTTCAGATATAAATTACAATCTGTAGGGGGAATAAATAAAATGCGTGAATGAAGTCTGCCCCGTAAAAAGGGTTTGTGACTTGTGTGAGCTTGAAATCAGACTTCTACCTTCAGATGCTCAAAGATCCATACCCTCCGAAACTACTGCACCCCTCCTTCCGTTACAAAGTGGACCACGACGACAACAACACAACTAATAATGACATCAGGTTTTATTTGCTGTAGTCATTAACTTATTTTTTTTAATCAGAGCTTTTGTAAATGGGATGGCTACGGGAAGATAATAAAATTTCAATTTTTCGCCGAAGGATTTTTGTCCACCTCATTCCCAAAATAGCATCATGTTCTGGCATGATAGTAAAAAAGTAAAATGTGTCGAAAATGCTTATTTTTTCCTTCCATGTTGAAACTGACCGTAAACTGACAGTTGTAGACAAAACTACATGAAATTGGTTTTTATAGCGAACTAAAGGTATCCATTGCCAAATCTTAGAAGAAAAATATTCCAACATTAACAAAAGAATAACGAAACACACATAATGCTTAACTACTGGTGCAAGCCGAAAGTAGTTTCTTGCTAACCCAATAGTAGAGCTTTAAGAGTATTGCACATTGCGATATGGTATTCTATAATTTTCTGTTATCTCGAATAAATTTTCTACTTTAATTTGAAATAATAAATAATTAATCTTCAATGAATGCAGGGGCATGTTCGATTAATCGAAACCATTCTTTAAAAATATAAGAAGTAATATTTATATTTTTATATAAATATTTTATTTTTGTATATCCATATTTAGCTATTTAAGTAATATATTAGAAGATTATTCAATAAAACGTTCCCAGATATAATGAAAAATAAGGCAGTAAAACATTATTAAATTAGAATAGCGATGCAAAAAATCACGTAAGAACATTCAAACATTAAAAAATGTCTACCACCGCTCACTTCTCAAACTAAACACAAGTAATTACAACAATATTCAAAAGTTTTATTAAATTCATACCTCATACTCAAACATATTTAACATTTAAAAAAATACGAGTCTTCATAATTTCATCATCAGCAATTGAAAAAATGTTGGAATGAAATATTGATAACTATTACGAATAATTAATATACGATCGATTTGAAATAATCAAATATATTTTTGTAAATTAGGCTTGTAACATTTTTGAAATAAATTAAAAATTGAAAAAAAATGACATAACTGAAAAATTATTTTCTTCAAATTTTAAGATGATGAATAACTTTATTTATGCTGCAATATTTCTGGAAATAGTCGCAGAAAAATGGAAAATATTAATTAAATTTCTCATTAAAAAATTCAAAAACACCGCATTCCTACGTCTAAAGTAAACATGTGTGAAACGTCTAGGTCAACAGAAATGACCAGCATACAAGCACACGTAAAGACAGGCATACAAACATTATCCAAATTATTGGTAAAGATTTAATAGAATTGTATAATACTGTAGTACTCTGTGTATCTTTGTTTAGTTTTAATTAATATAAATAGCATAAAAACGAATTAACATTAATAAAAACGATTAAAACATCTTCATTCATTGATTTTATTATTAATTGTTTTTTTGTGAGTTCAAACATTTTTGTCATTGATCCGATCCGTTGAGTGAAATTTTACTTTTTACTAACTTGGCGATGTTTAATTCGAAAATAAAAATAATAGTAAAAATTACTTTCATTGAAATACTTTTTTCTGCTCTCGCATTTTCTCATTTTTGCTTTTTTATTTTTATCGTTTGTAGCTTATCAAAAGAAAAGCATTATTTTTTATATTTCATAATTTCAATTTATAGTGATTTTGATATCACTGACATACAACGCTGCTCAAGATTTATGAAAAAATATATATATAATTTAACTTAATAACATCCTTTATAGCAAACCTTCTAGTTTCAATGTCTACCTGTCTCTCTTTTTTTAGCACGTCTTCCATTTTAATGATAAGTTTTATTTTTTACTGTTGGCACCACCTACATTGTCACGAAGAAAAATAAATATTAATTTTTATTAAGTTTCCGTAGCGTTATTTTATATTATTGTCATTTGGACTTAGCTAACATTCATCATGTCACAAAAAAATGCTCAGTTTCTGCTAGTAAAAAAAATAAAATTTTTTAAAAAGATCCATTCACTCCTCATATATTTTTTATCCAACCAGTATATTTACAGTAAGTAGCAGATGCTATATTTTTTGGTTCCAACTTTTCACGTTCCAAACAAGCTCAATGTTTTTCTTTTGTAGAAGAAAAAGGCAGGTGATCATTCATAGTCGTGTAGGCGATCTTCCGTTGTGGGCGTTTAGAAAAAACTATTAACAGCTGTCCTGGATCTGCTTATTTACAGAAAAGTAGTAAATTAATCTTATTTAAAGGCTTTAAAATATAAGATGAAAAATTATATTTTAATAATTTCCGCACTCGACCATAATTGCAAACATGGGTTTAAAAGAATCAAAAATGTGAAAGGATTAGGAAAACTGCTTGAAAAATTCAGAATCAACTCAAACATATGATTTAAAAAAATAAACTGACTTCTTTTACAAGATTTGAACTACATAAGTGTTTGTTACCCTTGTATTGAAAATAATATTTATAAAAAAACAATGCAAATTTAGTACATTTGGAATATATTATTCAGACCTTTTTCCAGTGACAGATATAAGAGAAGAGAAAGTACTGTAATACTTAACAGTAGTAAGTAACAGTAGTGATTGTAATAACAGTAGCATAGGTGTAGGGCGTATTTCCAGTGCTCTGGGAGCCCTGGGTTCGAGTCCCGGTTTGATTTGATTGATCTGTAAGGTGTATGAACGTGCCCCCGTTAAAAAGGGGCAGGAAAAGCGAATGCAATAAGTGTCTGTAGAAAAGGTCGTACTTTTGGCCCTAGTTGGAGGCGTTACTACAAAACAAGAAAAGCTGATTAGGCTTAAATCGCTGACTACCTCAGCGAGTTTGTGTATGACAAGTGTCATAAGAAACACCAACACAGTATGAAGAGAATATTTAAATGGGGACTGTAGAACACAGCAGCAAATATTATGACAGCAAAATTGGGAAGCTTCCAATCAAAATCAATATTACGGAACATCTATCGTTAGTTTTAACAAATATTTCAGCTTTTTTGTTAAATAATATTAAGAAAGATTAATATTTTCTAATTTCATCATCTGAGTGAAATCAATTGTTTTATTTCTATTAAATATCTACCTATTGTAAAAATAAAATGAAAAAAAAATAGTTTTGATTTAAAATTCGAGACGCAACTTAACAATTCTTATGGGATACTAATTCTTATTTCAGGTTTCAGTTCTTGAAAAATGAAAAGGAAAAGGAAAAGCTACAAAAAAATGTGCTTCCGTTAATAATTAAACAATTAAAAATTCAACAAAATGATCATACGAAAAATTATTGAATGTGCTTCTGAAAATAATTCTCAAGGTGAATCTTAAGCTTATATTGATACTTTGAAAAAAACTTTAGACATTTCTCTTAGCATAAGAAACACTATTAGATCGCGCCATTCAAGTTCCCAAATCAACATTATTTCAAATTTTGAAGAAAAAAAAGTGAAAATCCATAAAACGAATGCCATGTACAATCAAACATTTTTTTACAGAAAAGTATACGATAACAAAGTTTCGTAAACAAAAGATTCTATTTTAAAGTTTAAAATGCAGTAGGGACATTATTAAAAAAAACCAAAAACTCTCTGATTAAAATAAAATTTTAATTAAATTTAAATTAAATAGTTGCCGGTGGGCCAATTGATTTTCTTCGCCATGCTGTATAAAAAAAAGTAGGCCATAATTCTTTAAAATTTTGTCATTCCTTTAATGGAAATATTGCACGCACAAGCATTTAATTCAACGTTAACTTTCACCTCTAAGAAAAAGATCGTGATGATAATTTTTTTCAATGCTTTTATAAAACTTGACTTCTTTTTTATTTGTAAAGTTGAAATTTTGTAAATGATTTTGCACTCGCAGGTGGGTTGTGTTGACTGAAATTTAGCACATTTGTGTAATTTTGATGACAATTCACAAAATTAATGTTTTCAGATTTAATTATCTATTAATTACTAATTAAATTTTGATTCCATTTAAGTGGCATCACTAAATAATGAGACAATCTCAAAATTAAATGTAAATATATATTACGTTATTATTGTAATATACACGTTTATTATTGTAATAAATATGTATCATTTTTGTTACAATAATAAACGTGTGTTTTAAAAATATTTTTTTACTAAATTTATAACAAATTTTAAATATAAAGTTACTCAAATCGAAACGGTATCTTGGATACATAATTTCTTTTCGTATTGAAAATGGTACATAGTTTGCTAATATCAGATAACACTCTCTAAGACTACCAGTGTAAAATATAACTAAAAGACACAATCCATCGTTCCAAAATTAATTTACATACTTATAAAGGATTTTTGATGATGTCATTCAAAATTATTTGTTGCATAACAAAGAAGCAAAATCCCTTTCGATCGCATTAGTAGCTATGATACCATAAATGGCATGATGTGGCTTAAGATTCTGATACAAAAATCATTTAATCGATTCCAGAGGGGAACCTTATCAATTTTCAACTATTTATTGATAACAGAGTAATTCAATAACTTTCAATTATGTTAGCTAAAATAACGTGTCACTAATTATGACTTTAATATTTATAGTATTCTCATCTAGTAACAGTTTTTCGTATTTCTGTCGACATTTGGATGAGATATGATTTAAAAAGAAACAATGCTTTCAGAACACATAACTTCATGGCATCTTGATTGTTTTAGTATGATAATGTTTATCAGCTTAACACGTTTTACAAACTATGTGATATAATAAGATGCAAAAACTTTTCAGTCTCTTCAAAATAGTAAATTGTTAGACCTCGAACAATTGCATTTGATTTGGAGTTACTTCTTGGGGAATAGACATTTTTTAAGAGGAGGATTTTCAAAATTTTGATTAGATTTTTAATTTATCAAAATGTTGATGTTTTTTAATAATTTCCTTACATACGATTGCAGGAAAACCATTTATACCAAATTCTATTTTTTAATTAGCATTATAAGAATACTAATTTTATTATTGTAAAAATTTTATAATTGAAAACAATTTTAAAATATTTTTAAGTACAGTTTCCAAAAATATTTAGGTGGTTTTAGTTATTGAATTTTTACTAGCTTGTAAAAGTATTAAATAGTTTTTTTCCTTTCACTTTATTGTTGCTTCATAATTAAAAACTAATTTTTTAAATTAAACTAAGGACACACGAAATAACCTAAAATATTAATGTGTTGCTATGCTTTGGATTAAAAATTCAAATATCTTTAAAGTTTTTTTTTTCTTTTTCCTCATTTTTTCTGGAAAGGTTGATACGTTTCGTTTCTTATTAAAAAATTTAAAACATGATTATTAATCTAAATAACACAGGTGTGCAGCTTTTGGTGCTCAAAATCACAGAAAAGGTTGCATTAAAGTGAAAAAAAGGGTAGGTCATTTACTTTGTGGTCAAACCTCCGTTTTTTTAAATATATATTTAAATTAGCCATAGAACAAGCAAAAGATATGACAGTGTATTTTAAAGCAACTTTTAACATATTTTTTAGAGCCGCAAATTTACAAGAAAACTTTCATGTTTTAAAAGTAATATAAAATATGACAAAAGATGATTCCCAAAGTCATTTTTATCGAGAAAGAATGTTTTGAAAAATTTCTAAATGGTGTTCTATTTTTTTTTCTGTTACTAATAACGTTCTATATCTTATTTATGTTATACGTTTTCCATAAATAAGATATATTCCTAATTATCAAATATATATATATTCTCTTATAAAAAAAATAATACTATTGTAAAATAATTCACTTAAATTGAGTCAGTACTAAAGAGTTTTCAAAACATTCAATATTCATTTGTAATAAGCCGCATTACAAATAAAATTAGCAAACTCAACAAATTATTATATGAAACATAACAAATTATGCACAGATGGTACAATTAATTCTACAAATGTTCATTATTCAAAAATTCTTTAAAATAGTAATTTAAGTTTTACTAACAGAAATTTTTAAAATTTATGTGAGAATAACTATTTAAACAATGTATCCCCCAATGAGTTTATTGTGCCGATGTATCAATCATACTATCTCTAGTGCCGAAGTCATTAAATTATTCCACTTTAAACGATAAGTGATAAATATAGCAGAAGGGATGATTACCTTCAGCTGTCTTTTCAAAAAGAGGAATCTCTTGAAATCCGAGTGTTTCTTTTTTCCTCACATTATCATTTCCGTTGTTTAAGTGACACAGTGGGCTAGTTCTGTGCTCATCTCACTCTAGACTTACGCTTCAATGATACGCATGCGGCATAAGTGCAGGGAAACTACACCGCAGGGTACAAAAGGCAAAGCCGGGACTGAAGCACACTTCGGATTCCTTCCAGCTTCCCCCAGGATAGGGTTATCGGATGCGCAGCCAATTTATCCCGCCAAATTTAGTAGCAAAAGATGGGAGGAACTCGCCAAAGAAGGAGACCCTCGTAAGAAGTTGATAAGAGTTGGCCGTTTTGGCATATTTGTGATTTAAAATAATAACTCTCATAGTAAGCACCTCTCGTATTAAAAGAAATTGGCCCCGTTTATGCAGATTTTAAAATAAATGTTCCTGTTAATTTTATACTGTAAGATAGATGCAAAAAAAAATATCCTAAAAAATTATTAAATTCATATTTCTGATGAATCTTTGTGTTTCTGATCATCTTGAATCCTAGAAACGCATTTTTCAATTTAAGTCAAATTGTGAAAACGATTAAGCAAAAAATGCTTTGAGTGGGATGAATGGAATTTTATATACGATTTCTATTTCAAATTTGCAACTTTCAATGAAATTATTACTATAGAAATTCTTCCCGACTGGGTGCTCGTGTACTGGGGAACATAAAAAAGATTAAAATGAAATCTGCTATGCATATTTCAATATATCATGTCAGAACATCAATTCTTGAAAGACCAAGCACCACGTGCTCGTGCAAGTTAATTTACATTTTTATTCACTTTAATTGTTTCATTGAACGAGTCACTTTAGTATTGCAAACGATCCAAAAAAAACTTTGTCTCGCCTTTATTGTTTAAAAAAATATCCCATTTCCTATTTATTTCAACTTCATATAATCACGTGCGCAAAATGACATTCTTCTGGGTTTTATTTGTTGTTGTCATTAACTTATTTTTTTAAAATTAGAGTTTTAATAAATGGATTGGCAACACGTTATTAAAATCTGATTTTTTATATGCTCGTGCAGATAATAAAATTTTTATTTTTCACCGACAGAATTTTATTGACTCCAGAAAACCTCATTCCAAAATAATATCATATTTTGACAGGATAATAATAATAATAATCCTTAATATCCCCCCCAAAAAAAACAGTGATAGAAATATGTTTACTCTCATTTCACATCTGTGCTAACAAAACTTTTAAAAAAACTTTCTTTTGGATTAAATCTCACCAAGCTGATTATTATTACCACCCAAGGGAAGAGTACAAATTGGAAAATCGAGTTCAGTAACATCATAGTAAGTCTTTAGATGACAGAATATCAAAGTGCAGTAGTCAATATACTTTGGTAGGAGGAATAGCTCACAAATTGCTAGCATAATTTTTGTATTTGTAATTTGACACTCCACCTGAAAAATCAGACAGATTGCTCTGTAAATCATTCATTAGCATTCAGGAGACTAGGTTTCGACCAAGGTTGATTGATTTCGACCAACATTTGATTTTCTGAGAAGTATTCTTTTAAAATTATATTGTTGTTGTTTTTAATGACACTTGCCATGGACCACCCGCTAATCCAGTCAGCGATTTTAAGAAGAAGATACGTCTCTTGATTTTTGAAGTGGCACCAACTAGGAACAAGAATACGTCTTAGCTACTCAAGCATCGCATTCGCTGGCACAGCCCCTTTTTAAAGGTGGGCCCATTTACACATTTCACAGATAGATCAGAGGAAGAACAACCCTGTCCGAACCGGCATTAGACCCCAGTACTCCAAATTCACGGGGAAGACGCATTACTCTGTGCCAGAACGTTGGCTAAAATCATCTGAAATTAATAATTTGCAAATAGTTTCAAACAGTAACTCGGTACTTGAATTATAATTAAAATTTAGTTTTTAAACGCTTAATTAATTTTAATATAACATTAAGTATGATAAATAACTTAAATAACAATTGGCATCTTAAAATCATCAAGAATTGTAAATTTTTGATTTAGTGTCAAATCACTCACTATTTATATTAACTGAAACTGAATCCCATCCGTATATTATTTATATTTTAAAGGAGGTGACAGGAAATCGTAGCACTATAGTATAATATAGCATACAGTATAGCGTAAAGTACAGTACATACTACAATATAAAGCTTTTATAAAAGTGCGAGTTACATGATTACCGAAATTTGGAAATAAAAAATGCTTTACTGAAGTAGTCAAGACTAAATCGCGCAAAATATTTAATCGAAAATTTCATTAGCTGTTAATCACGACGAACTGGCTGATCGCTAAGGAAGGCTAGTATAAATATAAACAAATGTTAACTGAATTATTTTATTGTATATCATATCTTCAGATATTTAGAGAAAGCATGTCGCACCTGCATTTTGTAATTTCGCTAATTATAATCTTCCGTGGAGATACAAAAATTATAGCATGTAATAAAAGCCTAAAAGAAAATTTTGCTTAGTTTAAATAGATCAATTTCTATAACACATTTAGAAGTCAACTTCTTCAAAACAAAATCATTATATCAAATGAATAAAGATGAGTATGAAAGCCATAAAAACGAAATGACTAAATTATCTGGACCACAATCAAGTACATCTTCGATACATGACCACACAGATCGGAACGCTGGATGTCAAAAGCGAAGGAAAGAGGAATAGGACAAATGCTTAAAAAGAACATAAAATAAATGAATTTGGAAAATTTAAGTGAAAAAAAATATATTACTGTTTTCAAAATTTTGTATTATAATGTGGAAGTAAAGGACGAGACAAATTCCAAAGCATTGAAATAAATTATATTTTCAAATGGTTCTATCAGTTTTTTTAAAGACAGTAAGATAGTTTACTTAAGCTATTTTTCATCAAATTAATTCCTTCACGTTCATCATATTCATTAATATAGTAAATGCTGAAAACATTTTAAAATTTTTAAATCGTCAAAAAAAAAAAAAAACGAAATTGAAAAGCAGAAGAATCTTTTTAAACCCGAAAAGCATGTTTTTGTAATTTTGGCTGTGAACAAAGTAGTTAAAAAGTGCTTTGAGATATTTATTATATGGCATTTCAGCTTTCTGTTAAATATTAGTCAAAGTCCTTTCAGAGTCAATCCTCTGGCTCAGAGGTAGCGCGTCTTCCTCGCGTTCTGGGAGTCCCGGGTTCGGGCATGGTTGCTCTTCTGTGTGCTATGTGTGACTGTGCCCCCCTGTAAAAAGGGGCTCTGCAAGCTAAAGTGTGATGAGTGTGTGGCTAAGTCGTGCTCTTGGCCCTAGTTGGCGCTACTTCGAAAACAAGAGGCGCTCATTAGGCTTAAATCTACCGATGCCGTCATCAGCAGGGTTTGTCCAACGGCAAGTACCATAAATAACAAGTACAGTCCTTTCAGAGGAAAACTTCTGTTCCACTCACCAAATGCAAATGAACACGATGACAACAAAACGTAAATATCCAGAAAAATAAAACGGTGTAGCAACTGAAATATAGATTCATATCATAACTGGAATCAAAGTAAAGAAAGAATAGACGGTCTATCGATCTTAGCAGGCATTTAAACATGATAGTTTAGCTTATTTATATTGATGTCCCGTTTTAAAGCAACACTAGGGCTATTTTGGAACAGACATCGTAATTTTAAACCAAGTTCAAATGACGAGGGCGACCTTTGAGCTGGTATTCCCCTCTCCACACCACACCACAGCAGAAAGAGAACGTTTGACCTTGATGGATTTGACATCAACAGACCCCCCCCCTTACACGACGGTTCTTTGGTGGAATCGAGTGTCGAACCTGAAATCTATACGGCCCACGAACCGAAACCTTACCACCAGGTCACCACAGACCATGTAAACATGATATTTTAAAGACATAACAACTTAAGTAAATGAAAATTGATTTACAGTTTTAGTATCCAAAGAATAGATTATTTTTATATTTTTAATCAAAACTTTTTAAGAGTTGATCTTTTGTCGATAAATTCTATCGCGTCTATTTAAACGTGATTAATGAAAAAAAAAAGATCAAATAAAGGAAATTTATCATTTATCTTATTGTAATTCTACTTTGGAAAATTTTGATTCCAAAATTTCATATTTTGGGGGAAGAGGTATTCCAAATACACATTCGCTTTTCTAGTACTTGTCTATTTACTAAAAATATTTCCGAAAAGTTGTATTCTGGATTTAGTATAATAACTAAATTCATGCCAAAGATCTAATTTTCGTATCTATTTTTAGCCAGTAGCATGCAGTTAATAACGAAGATATTGGTTTTCTGTACTGTCATAGAAGCTCACAACTCTCATGTGTGAAAATAAAAGTCTAAACATTTGTGCAAATGTATGAATAATATTGATAAATAAAAAAAAGAAGCAATCTGTGGCATTAAATGCAATTGCCAACAGAAACTTTTCAATCTGGGAAAATGAAACAAAACTATTTCGCTAATCTCTGATCATTTTACTAATGGTCCTTCATTCATTCAATATGACCGATTACTGTATTTATATGAAATCTTGTATTAGTTTTGGTAAATAAGAAAATATTCTAGTTTAAAATCTCCTTTACTGGATTTAATTTTTTCAATCCATATGAAAAAGCAATAAAGGAATCGGGATCCTGTGCAATTTTAATCAGAAAAAAAAAATTCAAGGAATTATAATTTTAGATTTCATAAATCTTTTTCACTTATTCAAAAATTTAAAAATTCTATAATATTCACCAATTTAACAAAAATCGGTACTTACGTATTATACCGTCTTCGCCAACGATCGCCAACGGTTTAGCAGCTTTTTGAATAAAGATTTAAATTTGGCGATAAAGATCAAAAGATTATACCATAATTGGCGGTTTAGCAACTCATTGGCGATTACTTCAAATTTGGCGATAAAAGTTGGGCGGTATAATACACAAGTACAGAAATCCCCTTGCTGAATCTTCACAACTTTCTGTAAACGACGTTGCATCTAAAGTAAAGAAACCGCTATTCTCGACTCCATATCAGATTAACGATAAATTCTACTTAAATTCCACTTATTATAAGGGCGTGGTGTACACATCAACCCCCCACCCCACCTTCCCCTCTAGTATGGAATTGAAGAGACAAATTGCATAGGTTCGTTCTCAATTCCTCACGACAGTTTAAAATTTACAAGAGCAGTCTTGCTTCAAACCTTAACTTTAATTATTTTTCATTGCCATATATGCATATAGTATATGACGTACAACGAATCCATCTTAAAGGTGTTAATCTGATTAAATTAAACTTAAAATCTATTTTTAAAAAAAGTTTATCATTGTAATTAAAAAACGAATATTTCAAAAAAATGTACCCATATATTTGACATTTTTTATACCGTACTTTTTTTTTATCTTCATTTATTTTTAATAGGGAAAAAACGGTAACAGAAAATATATTCTAGTTATTTTTTTAAATTTAATATGATTGATTTAGAAAAGTCAGCTAGACAATCCTCATTAAACAAAAAAAGATGAAAACATTGTAAAATTGAAGATGTGTCTGGCAACTTTACATTATAGAATTGCATTTTTGAGGACTCGTGCATATCTACAAAAATACTGAATATAGAATTATCAAATTTTACATAATATATTGCGGAAGATGAAAATGTAAACTTACTTGCAATTTTTTAGATTTTGATTAACTTGCAATTAATTAATAAGTACAGATTATTATTATTATTATTATTATTATTATTTTGTGATTATTTCTGAACACATTATTGCATAAAAAGAATTTTTACATCGTCTAATTATTGAAAAAAAAAAGCATTTTTAAAATTCAGTTATGCAATTTTTCCTTTACTTTCTGCAATAAAAAAATCAATCATAATAAGCAAATTCGATTGTCAACGATGTTATGGAGTTCAAATTGTTCTCATATTTCCAAGAAATAGTTAATTGCTTGGGTTTCTCCCTTTGCCCAAGAGCACAGAAGAGAATATTTTTTATTTTCCCATTTTCTGTTGTAATCCCATAACGGGTCTTTGTTTTCTTATTTTCTTGTTTTATTTGATTGAAGTGTTTGTGTAATCTCAATAAATACAAAATTCTCTCTAATATATTTGAGAATACATCATGTGTGATAAAAGATAATATTTGCTATTCCTTAATACTTTCGTCATCATATTCCAATCCAGCTGTTATGTTATTGGATGTCTTCTCCTAATTCGCATAAAATGTTCTCAAACTTAATGTTCGGCTCAATTGTGCATTTTACATTTTTTTTTAAATAAAGAGGAATTACCATAAGACACTGCGTAATTACATTGATGACGTAGGCAACAATGAACATTCATTGCTTATTTATGCGGATTGTGATGTGTGCGTACAGAATCAACCGAATAGATATAAGGCTATTTAATCAAAATATTGCTTAAATATTTATTGCAGATTGAAGATACTTTAAAGGGAGAATCATGAATGC
This sequence comes from Argiope argentata, assembly GCA_026289955.1. NCBI lineage: Eukaryota > Metazoa > Arthropoda > Arachnida > Araneae > Araneidae > Argiope > Argiope argentata. The sequence continues at coordinate 2,192,683 of JAOUZG010043906.1, forward strand.
CAAATTAAGATTAAGAGATTTAATGGAAATCGAAGTTACCATTGTTCTTGATGAACAAGTTGGCCTTCAAAATCGATTTGTACAAAAATACAAAAATTATAAATTTTTAAGCATGGGTACCAAAAGGCAGAAAATCATTATTTTATGAAACATATAAATTCAGTGAATAAAAAATGAGTGATGATGAGTTCAGTGAGATGCTTTTAGAAATATTCTAAACTAATAGAATTGAACTTTAATTTTTAAGGAATGTTTAGGAATTTTCTTTTTTTTTTTCTGTTTATCGTATTGTTTTAGATAACTCATGATTTTAAAATTTTATTTCAATGCCCATATTGTTATAATATAAATATTATTTGTTAGTTCAATAATAAAAACTTGTTATTTTTTTTATTATTATTATATCATACAGTCTTGTGTATGTTATTTAGTTATCAATTAATTATTATAAATATAATGGAACTTTTAAATTATTTTTCTTAGCTTCACTGTATAATTTCATATGTATATGATTTCAAATTTAATTAAAATTAATTTAATTAAGTTAATGAATATGTTCAGAAAATGTTATGTTACCATCGTAAGTACAAATACAACAGAAAATTCACAAAACTCCAGTACATCAAGAAGTAAGTGAAATATCGATTATAAAGTTATATCTCTACGAACTTTAACCCTTTGCTGTCCGATATCGAGTATGACTCGACATTCAAGACTGTGCATCATTTTGACATTTTATTTGTTTATTTTTCAAATATAATTGTTAAAATCGCCCACATAATGGTTAAGAGATGTAGCTTAATTTTTCAAAAAAATTCGACTTAAAAGAATAATGTATATTTATTTTTCAGAGCAATAAACAAATCTCTGTATTAGGTGAATAATTTTGCATCTAATTATTTTTCGGACTGAAAAGGATCAAACAAATTCGGTTAAAAAGAAATTTCGAAAATAAACAAATTTCAGTTTTATGTGATTTAAATTTTAGTAAACTAAAAATAAGAAAACTTCATTGTGATTTTGGAGTATCTTTTATGTAGAATTTTTTGAAATTCTTTTGCATTTTTTTATATTGAAAATCTCTGATGTATCAAGACTGGGAACAAAATGATGAGTTGTTTCTCAAAACAGCCCTAGCATTGATTCGCATCGGGAGTTAATGTAATTAAATTAAAACAAATTAACCTTTGAAGTATATATGAAAAAGTCTCAAATCATCAGCTAATTTTTTTAAAAAAAAACTCATTATTAATAATTTAAACGTTCCAATTTATGGTGGAAAATCAAAGGATAGTAATATTAATAAAACTCAGTTACTCTATAAAGAACGAACTCTAATATAATATTTTAAAATGCATCTGCTTTCGTCGAACTTTATAAAAAAATATTCTCATTTGCATTTCTCTAAAATTAATCTTTGCATTGTGAGATGCATGTAACGCGATGTAACAATTAATTTCACTTTGGCCAACAAACTACTATTGCGGAGCGATTTTCAATAAGAACCGGTTTATATAAGCTTAAAGTTGGTTCTCCGTTGTATAATTAAATTCAATTGTATCACGATGTTTCAATAGATTTTTTTTTTTTTCAATTACGCTGTATCATGATTAGGTTTTTCCTTCATGTTTCTTGTTTGAACAAATTGAAAAATAATAATCAATAATTTTTACGTATTTCTTCTCACCTGATTTCATCTTATACAAACGGGGTGTATTTCTTAATAATTAGAGATAATCTCTATCCATAGCAATTATATATATTTCAACTGTAAAAATTGTATCAAGATAATTTTTACTTAGTATTAAGGCTTCGATATCTTGGTGATAAGGTCTCTGCTTCGGATTAGAGAGATTAATGCTCTGCCTCTCTCAATTCAAATTCCCTCTCACTGCTGTGGTGCTGAAGTTTCGAGAGGGGGTACCAACTCAGATGTCGTTTTCATCATCTGATCGAGATTAAAAACAATGAAGAGCCATCCACAATAGCCCAGGTGTTGCTTTCAAATGTGAGTTCATACAACTAAATTTAACTTAATAATCAGATTAAAATAACGGCATTTTTTCAAATTAATGTAATTATATTTTTAAGTTGATTTCAGATTTTGTCGCAAAAAACAACCGAAATGAAGAAAATATTTGTTGTTGTTGTTTTTACCCAAAAGAAAAATAAGAGTTTGAATAATATTCAAAATGATTATCTTCTCTTGTTCTAAACTTTTTAATAAACAACAAAAGAAATAATGTGGGCCGGGAAGGCCTGGTTGGTAGAGTTTTGGACTCGTAGTCTTTAGGTTACGGGTTCGAAGCTCACCGGCCAAAAGATTTCTTTTCGAGGTCGCAAAGTCCTCCATGTCAAGAGTAATACCACTGGAAGTACAGGGTCATAGGTGATCGTTCTCTGTTCCAGGTCTAAATTACGATCTGAGATGAATGAATTTGCATGAATGAAGTCCACCCCCTAAAAAGGGTTGTGACGTGTGAGTAACTAAGTCGTACTCTTGGCCCTAGATGGCGCTAGTTGTAAAACAAAGAGACGCATTTCTTAAGCTTAAATCATCTGCTGATCGTATCAGCGAGGGTTTGTCCAAGGCAAGTGCCATTAGTCACAACACACACAGAAATAATGTATTATTTTCACTTGTTTAAAAATCCATACCATCACAATTCATATTTCTATTCTGTCTTATCAGCTCGATTCTTTTACTTATTTATATAGTTGTGAGGTTATTTATAAATTTGCACAGTAGCACTTATTACTAGGCATAAACTAGCTTTATAAAATTCTTTTAACAGAATATTCCATTTTCTTGTTTGAAATTAAATATTTCTACCAAACTATTCCTTCAATAGATTATAACATGACATACTTGACTATTTAACTTGACGTACCTCATTGATTGAGTCATAACTCATTCATTGAGTTTGCGTAGACGAAATTTTGTAATGGAGATTTCACTCATGTGAACTCACGCGACTGAATATACTACTGATTCGCTGGTGTTCGAAAGTTTAAAATTTCGATCACTATATCAATGCACAATTTTAATTTTTTCGGAACCTAATTTAAAGTTTGATTTTGTAGAAGTAACTCCATATAAAAAAAAAGATTTTATAATATCATACTATATTTTTCGTTTTCTTTTATTGTTTTTTTAGCTAAGGTGCCAAGTGTTTTTTACTAAATTTATTTAATTTGGCAGGGTGAGTGTATAAAATAGTTTTAGATAATATTATAATAATTCTCTCCTTAAATTAACTTTTACTTCTAATTAGAAGTATTTGATTATTTTAATTTAAGCAAATAGATGAATTAATTTTTTTCTGCATTTTTTGTCTGTTTCTGATTAATTTTTTTTCTATTATCACTGAAAAACAATTTTTATATCACTTTAAAGTAAAAAAAAATAAGATTTTCAATGACATTAATTTTATTTTCTTACAATTTCTTTTCTAATGTTAAAGATTTTTTTAAGAATTTAAAGTTTCTGAAAAGTTGAAATGAAAAAGAAAACTGTCGATAAATAAACTGAAATACATCTGATTTTACAAAATAGGAAATAAGATTACGAATGATAGGATATGAAGGGATTTTCTAAGATGAATTGTGTCAGAATCCTTTTCTGTTTCTTCCGAAAAAAAAATTGTTCATTCGACAAACTTCAATAATTCATTTCATTTTCTTCATCCATATTAAAGGAATAAATTAATTTAAAGCAAATTTTTTTAAAAAGGAGTGAAATTTTTTATATAAATCAATTACGAAGTGTTTTTAATTTCTTGAAATGTATTTATAAAACAAAATTTCAAATAGTTCATTATTACGTACTGCCTTTGGATTTTACCTAAATCTCACTCTAGTGCGACAGCTACACTGAATTGCCTGATATATTCTGTAATTACTGCTATTAGTAAACCCTTAAGAATATTTATAAGCATTGTATAATTTTTTAAGAAACTTTTTTTAGATGGTTAGTTTGAATATCAAATTATTTATTTTGCCATAACTGGGTGTGAAGGTACACACTGACCAACTAATCTCGTCTCCTATATTCCTTAATTCTGGTTTCCTTATTAAAAAAGCAATAATAATTATATCTTAAGAAAGGTAAGATTTGTATAATATTATGGATAGCAAGTGACATTTAATATAATATTTTATCTTATATACATCAAAAGGGATTTTTAGAGTCGTACTGCTTATTTGGAGTCGTTTTCACTAAATTATCATCCATATCTGAATTGTAGAATTCTTACTTTAAATTAATGTATTTATAAGATCATAGGACTTATTATATTCTTACTTCTTCTATATTTCTTTATGTTTTTAAGATTTTCCTAAATGTATTTTTTCTTTTGTAGCTTTCTTACTGTTTGATTATGGCTGAGAATATGATAAGACTTCAAGAGGAGCTCAATAATATACCATTAGCAGACGAAGATGCGCAAGGTTTTTAGAAAAAATGACACATCTTGTTATTGTTATATTTGATTCAGTTGTTTGTAAATTCAATTAAATAATAAATAATTTTGTTATTTAATAGATGACAGTGATGTTGAAACTGAAGGTACTGAAGATCAACATGATCTTGGACACCAAAGCTATGAATCCATTCCATCTGCCTTTACCAACGGCTCAAACAGTCCTGCTCCACCTTGTAAGCCATACGCATATTAATTGTTGTGCATATTCAACTGCTTAAATTTATTATTATTATTTATATAGTGTCACTTTGATTGAAGATTCAGTTTAATTTTAAGTTCAATGAAATAGTGATTTTATTCTATTATTCAGTTTTTCAGCTGATATCATGGTATTTTCATAGATTATTATATCATCAAATAAATTTTCTATTATGAGTTTAACTGCTAATAAAACTTTGATTTTATAATTGTTTATATCAACTCTCTAAAAAAATATTTGGGATTTCAGAAAAATTAAAATTGAATTTCAACTTCCAAATATAATACCACTACCAGTAGGAATAAAAACAAATTGGGAGCTAAGTTGGTATATCTGATATGATTTAAGTTACTTGGCAAGGCTGTATAATTATAAGAAATTGTTATATATATATTGTTTAAGATATTTAATCTTGACCACTGTTTGATATTTTTAATATGGTACTATTCATAAATTTGTATGCTGTTTTTTAAATTGCAATAAATATGATTAAAAATCTAGCAAAATGTTAGAGGATAAGTGAATGGACATAGTTTAGTTACTTCTTGGGCAGTGATTGTTCATTAAAAATGATTTTTGTTTGATTGATTTTTAAAATATATGAAATATTTAATTAAAAATGAGTCAAAATATTCATATTTTCTAAATAACTTGGAAAATTTTATTGCACAGAATATTAACTTTTATTAAACCTATTTTTAAAATTAGTTTTTCAATAATGTTATTTTCATTTAAAAAAAACTGGCAGTTAAGGAATTTTTCAAAACATTTTTAGTTATATTGTATATTTTATTATTTTAGTAACTGCATTCAAAAATTTAGATTTTGAAGTACAAGGAGAAAATGTTACATATTATTTGAACTTATTACATTTTTGATTGTTCGCTACAAATTATACGAATTATTTAAAATAATCAAAGAAGCCATTGTTGATTATTCTGGACATTCTGCTGAAAATCTTTTTGCTTTTTATTTGTAAACAACCGATAAACAATTTTAAAAAGATTAACTGGTTATTATTTGTGTTGCTTATGATGACTCCCTTTAGAATTTATTTTTTCAGTAACTATCATATTTACAAGATAATATATTTTTATTATAATTTGTATATGTCTTTGTGTAAATACAGTTATGTAATTATAGGATAAAATTTAAGCAAATATGAAATTGGTATTAGTTATAATTCCTAAATTAATTTGTTAACAGATAATGAAAGTTGCCATGCAAAAGATGCTTTGAATTGCTGTGTTTGTGGGAGTATTTTAATGTAATGTAATTAGCCACTTAACTGCTATTTCTAGAGTAATGTCTGATTATCTTATTTGGTTTATAATATAAGAGTCATTAAATATTTTGAAATTATGATACTAACTAATTAACTTGTTTATTAGTACTGGATCCCGATTTAAGCTCTGATGAAATGGAAGAAAAAACAAGACTTATTTCTCAGGTTTTGGAATTGCAAAATACTCTTGAAGGTAATTTGATTTATTAGTAATAATTTAATCTCCATAACTTTTCAAATCCTCAGTTTATTTGTACTATCATGTAGATAGCTTGCTTATTCAGAAATTACTCTGCTATAAAAGTTAATATTTGTTTTAAATGGTATTATTTTTCTATTCTTCTCATTCAATTTCTTCAATAATCCAATTGCATACATTTTATGATACAAAATTCCAAATTTGAATTGTGTATTCTTATGTTTATATAAATTTATTGTTTTATATCTTTGCTTGAGATTGCAAGAATCAATTTGTTTAAATAAAATAAACTAAAACTTCAGTTTGGAATTGTCTGTTTTATTGATTTAAAATATTTAGTAAGATAGAATTTTCTTTAAAAGAATTCATTTCATATTTATTAGTATTTTATTTATTTATAATCTTCTTAAATATCATTTCATATTAATTTTTGGAAAAAAAATTTAAATGGTTGATGGCCAATATACTGATGGAACCATAATATATTTCCTTTGCATCTCTTTTCTAATAATATAAGTGCCATGTGTTCTGTTTATCTAAAGTAACCAAATCTGCTACTATATATATGTATGTAATATTTTAAGATTACATTAAACAATAATTAATTTCCAATTTTTATTCTTAATTTAGCCATAGTAACTTCATTCAAAGAATATTCTCTGATTTCTATTCCACTTGTTCTAGTTAATTAATTAAACAGAAGCTTTGTAAAATTGCTGAATCAGCTAAAAACAGACTGATTCCCACACTTCGAGTGAAGGGATGAGCACATTCTATTAAAAGATCCCTATGATTTCCTTGCACAGGATGTATATGGGATTTACATGCAGCAAAGGTCCCTATTAAAATCTAAAATTATATATTCATAGGGATAATAGTTTCATAAGCTTTTTTTAATTTCATTTTGTGTTGTTCAGCTTGTAAATAATGCATGCTTCCTGTGATGGAATAAAATAAACTTAAAAATTCAAAATGTCATCTATGTCTTCGAAACCACCTTCTGCTTTCAACAAATAATAATGTTACACACACATATTTGTGAATATTAAAACAATTTCATAGGACAAATGCTTTCAATTGCTCTATGATCTCATTGGACATAAATCTATTAGGAATGTACATATTTGTAATTAACAGAACAGTTGTTAAGACTATTAAAATAATATAGCTGCAATATCTTTTATATTTTTAATTTTAATTAATTTAATTAATTATTTTAATTTAATTTTAATTTTAATTTTAAAAATTCACGAATATCTTGTATTAAGAGATTGTAATTATTGTAATTGATAATATTTCAAAAGAATCGGGTGTTGATTGTAAGTGCATAGCACTTGTTTATATAACTAGACATTCTATTTTTTACATCATATAATTATTAGATTTCATTTTTACCTGAATATTTCCTCTTTTGTATAATTTCTTCAGTATAGATACCATCAGGGAATGCTTTCTGTTGTTTAATTTAATTTTCTTAAATATGAAACTGTAATTTATATATATATATATATATATATGATAAATGTATTTTTTAAATTTTACATAAATAACTTAGTTTTTTAGGATTAGTAAGCTTCTTCCTTTTCTATCATTTATCTTTTATTTATTTATTTAGATCTTTCACAAAGAGTAGACAGTGTGAAGGAAGAAAATTTGAAATTAAAATCAGAAAATCAAGTTCTGGGACAGTATATAGAAAACCTTATGTCAGCCTCGAGTGTTTTCCAATGCACTTCTCCTAAATCTAAAAAGAAGTTAGTAATATAATGCATTTTTCTGTTTGATTTAGAGCATTTGCTATTTCTCTTTCCCTATAGTTTTTTGCAGAATAAATAAAAAAAATGTAATAACTTTATATCTATTCTGCATGCTTTATTTCTGAAGATTTCGCATTTGGCTTCTGCAAAGATATTGTAACTAACAGTTGCTAGTTCATTGGCTGATGATTTTAAGTTCATTAATGGATTTTTTAAAAATCATTTAAATGTAGCTATTTTTTTTTTTCATTGTAATTCAAGATTTTATTATTTCTTATGTCTTGAAAATTCAAAATTAATATAGGATAAATATGAATACATAAGGGTATTATAAATTTATCTAAGTAAAGACAGAAATTTCTTATAAATACAATTGCTGCTTATTATTCTATAAGCTTTAGTTTATTTTGTATGAAAATTTGTAAAAGTCTTTTTTTTTAATTAATGAATTTTCAAAGTTTTAAAATTTTATATTATGTAAGGTACATTCGTTTCATACAATATAAGTTCTTTCAAATATCAAATAGTTTTTTTTTTAATGTAAATTCAAATAAAATGAAAAAGTTATTATTTTTGTAAGAGATGCAAGATGTGTTTAACATGCACATAATCGCTTTAATTAAAATAGTAATATTATTGATACTTCTTTGTCAAATTAATAGAATCATATTCTCATATTTTTTGTACTATTTTCATTCCCATAAGCCATTCTTTTTCTTGTAATGAACAAGATATGTCTTCAGCTAAATATCATAAACTTATTATTAATTAGTTTTTAAAAAAAAATGTATTTGGAAGTTTATGTAACAAAATATTTTTTGTGTTCATAAATTTGCTGTTAATAAAATAAAGCTGTAGCTTATTTCACTCTAAACATTCAATTATTTCCAGAATGCCAACTATTTTTCAAAATAATATAATTGTATTGAAATTACTTTTCCATTGTAAATGTCAATGTTTCAAACTAGAAAAAGTAAACTATCCTGCCATTGCAATTAAATTTTAGAATATTATTATTCTTATTTCTAATCATTTTTCTTAATATTTTGATTAAAATTTTATTATTAAAACATTAGCAGTTTGTGTTGTGTTAAATATAATAAGCTGGAAATTATGTATAATTACTGACAACTGTTCATAATCATCACTAATTATACATAATTTCTAGATCAAATCACATTTACTGTAACATGTATGTTGTTATATATTTCAGTCTAAGATAAAAATTGATCACCCTTCATTCTTTCACCATAAATATTTTTTTCGTGTAATATTCATGTTAGGTTTTACTTAGCCACAATTAAATACTTCAAATCATATTTACCTATTTCATCAATATCATAATGGTATATATATATATATATATGACATCAACATATATAGATGAATAATTAAAAGCATTACAACGCTAGATAGAATGCTTATTTCAGTAATATAAAGGTGGCTTGCAGTGATTCCAAAATAGCCCTAATGTGGTTTTACGATGGGGCATTAATATTACCAAATAATTCAATTATATAAATTACAATTATTTTACATGAATAAATGCAAATCATACATGAAATAAACTGAAGCAAATATTATTACATGTTCAGAGTTTCTGTTCAGAGAAACATTATATAATAGAATAAAAACAATATTGGTATTATATCTTTGAGCGGAGATTTTTGTTGTTGTTGAATCTTTTAGCAAAATTGCTACTTTTTTTCTTTACACATAAAAATTTAATGTGTCTAAAGTTTTGCTATGAGACTGAATTTGACTGTTTATTTCTACTTATTAATCATTATATCTTCTCTGTAGTATCTATTCCTTTGCAAATTATCAATGAATTCATGTTTTTCTATATTTGTCGCCATTATATTTAGCAGTATAAATGTATTGAAGTTGTTAAATGGAAATAAATTTAATTATTAATACATTTCTAATTATTAGTTATCCCAATAAATACTTTCTAATATTGCAAAAAACATTTGATATTGATATTGGTTCTTGTGAATGTTTAGATTTTTTTAATGAAATTTTCTAAATGCTAGAATTTTTTATAGTTAACAATTGCAAATGTTATTCAAGAAAAGTAGAAATGAAAATATACTTGTATATTTTTTAGGGGTTCTTTCAAAGGAAAAAAGTGAACCAGCTATTTTTCAGCTTTCTGCCCTTTGATGAGAATCACTAGTCTACCTTGAGCACAAGTCAGATATATTTAATGCTTCCTTATGCTTTTGTAACAACTTCTTGATAAATCATAAATACAGACACTGGTTTAACTTCCTCAAGAACAATTAGCAGTTGAATTAGAATATGGACTTGAAAAATATGAACACTCCATATCAGAACAAAAATTTTCAATTTTATTCTTCTCGTCGTAAAAGGCTCATTTTAAAATCATTTTTAACTTCTTGTATACATAACAGAAAATTAACATCTGCTAAATTTTTTGTGTGGATTCTAATATCTTAACTTTATCATTGCTAACAGGTTCTTGTAATTAAATATTTGTTTTATTTTTCAAGTCCAAATAATATACAAAGCTTGAAGTAACTTATTTATTTTATCATATGTATATTATTTGTAAATAAGTGCTTTTATAAATATATTATGTTCCTGTCCTTTTTATTGCATTTTTGTTTTGTTAATAAAACATTCTGTTTATGTAGTTTGATTTATTTCTAAATTTTAACCACTGAGATTTAATACTTGTAATATTAAGAATATTCATTAAAAAAGAGTTGAATATTTTGAAATTTAAAAAATTAATTTTCTCGTTCTCATAATAAAATTGTGTAAGCTTATTTTCTTATGTCTTGAATTCATTTTTCTTTGCATATATACAAGGTGTATATAAAGAAAGTATATTTAAAGAAAACTATTTCGAATGCAGACATACTTTAAAAGAAAAAATGATCCTTATATATTCCCCCCCTCCCTATGTAGCATTTACCAAAGTGACATAGATGGGCCAACATCGATGATTGAAAATGGTGGAAAAAAACGCTAAGCATGCTCTGCAGTACCATTAGAGCGAATAACCAAATAGTGTGAAAAGGAGTATACTCAGTAAGTAAAAGTATACTCAGATATAAAATAGGACAATGATGCAAAGTGTTCCCAGCTGCTGCCTAATATGGACACATTAAAGAAAAATAATAATAATTAATGCAATATCATTGGTAACAATAGATATACTGATAAATATACCTTGTTTAAAACTGAATGTCAACGAGATATTCTCAGATTGACCATAGATTCACAAGCTGAAGTATATAAAAACTGGGGGGGGGGGGGGGTGTTTGAAATAAGAATAGAAATAAAAATGTCTGTCTTGTTATAGTCTTTATTTGCATTGATGTTTTGTTTTTTACTTTATTTAATAGAACAAGATTTTGTGAATACCTTGCATTAATAATTAAAATAATCTGATAAACAATTAGAATTCATTTTTTTTCTCTACATGCCAGATTCTTCTGTAAAATGCTGTAACACAAATCATGTAAAATGATGTTATGGTGCCAAATGAAAATTTAATTTTGGGGCAGAAATCATCTGATTTATGGTGATCATTTTTCTTTTTTAATTAATTTTAAATTGACACAATTTTCTTGTCTTTTCAAATGTACAAAGTACAAATATACCAAATACATACAATATTCTCAATTTCCAACAACCAAGTTGTAAATAAAGGCTGTTAATTCTAGAGAAAACATTAAAGAACTATGCAATAAAAAGTTTTGATATTTCATCAGAGTTTAATAAATTTGTTATTCACTAATGGCAAGTAAATATTCTGTTAAAAGATACCATATCATTCTTTGACTATGTTATAAAAATGTTAAAATGCAAATTTCAACCTATAGCACTATTGAATTCAATTAAATTCAGTTCTAGCAACGAGTTACTTTACACAAATAATAGATTGCACATTTGCAAATTATGCCATTTCTGTAATTATATTACATTCTAATGGGCTAAATTTGATTTCACAACTTAAAAAATAATGATTTATCTATAAATTGTATATGTTTTTTATTTATTTATTTTTTAAATTCATTTTTGGAAGGTAGACAAATACAGTTTCCATTCTCGATAACAAAAAAAGGAAGAAATTTTTTTAACAAAGTAGTATTTTTTTGTTTTTGATCACTTGTTGATTTTCACCTCTTCTGCTATAGAGAGTATGGAAATTGTATCTCACTTATTCTAAGTAACATGTTTTACAAATCTATTATAGTAGCTTTTTAAAATTAACTAAAAGCAGTTGGTATTATATAAAATCATTCATTGTAAGTTGTGTATATAACAGAGAAAAAGATATCATGTCTTTCTCTGTGATATACATTGCATCCGTTTTTATCTATTTTTTGTTCATAATCATAATTTAGGCTACATTATGCAAATATAATAGTCAGTTCATTAAAAAAAGATTATATCAGTTATTTTATTATTTTAAAACAATTCCGGAAGCAATGCCAAATTAAAATGATGCTCAGTACCAAGTGCATGTAAGTCTTGACAAATAATACTAAGGTGAAATTTGACTATGATAAGAGATTTAAAAAATCTTTGCTAATGTTGCATTAATAAGCTTTTCACATCAAATTTTTTTTACCTTTTTTCAAGGAAAAGTAATTTTATACTAAGCATGTTAATTCTGACAAAATGTTTTGGAGAAAAAAGTCAAAAGACATAAATTATTTCTCTAATTTTTTAAGAGATTTAGAATCTTCTAGTAACATTTATTTAAATCTTGGAAATACCTAAGCTGTATCTCCTTTATATTCTTCTTAATAACTCCTCTAAAAGAATTTTATTTTGAAATTCAGGTTTAATTTTCCATGTTAAATAAAAATTATGTTATTAAATATATGTGTATAATGCAGTCTTTTCATTTTGTGCTCTAGTACTTTATATTAGTATTATTTATTTTTAAAAAATTGGAACTGAATGGAGTAAAAGGGATTGAAGGGGACTGTAGCAGATTGTAATGTCTAAAATGAAAACAATGGCAGCCAAAGGTGACTGCCGAGTTCAATCCACATCTGGAATTTTCAGTATTAATAATGATGGAAGGCACCTTCATAAACAAAACATTTACAGCAGAGCAGCAAGCCTCAAATCATTTGTCACTAATGTTAAATGGGTGTGGTTGGTTGTTATATTCTGATTCATCACAGGGTTTTTTTTTTTTTTTTTTTTTTTTTTTTGTTATTCACAACCAAAAAAAATTTGGTCGAATAAGTAAAAAACAAATTAAAAGGTTAGGCAAATCATCCATTTTTTCCCGCTATAGGAATGGTACATATTTGGAGGAAACTTGTACCCAATCTATGATCATGATTATGTTTCTTTCCAATGTCAGGCACTAAGGTGGATCTGTTATGGTATGGGCAGCTATGTGATGGTTTTCTGCTAGCTCAAACATAATCTTGCAAGGAAGGATGACTAAGAAGAAATACAGAGAAGTTTTAGCTGGCATTATACAAGAGATGGAATTTTTGAGGATGATAATGCTATACAGCAGCCTTTTTTAAGTATGGTTTAATGAAAGCAAGGAAGAAGTGAAACATTTACCCTGGATTGCACAGTCTTCCGACTTCAATATAATTTAACCATTAAAATCTATTTTAGAGCATTCAATATGGAATCCATATCCATCATCAGCAGTTTTCCCAGAACACCATGACAAATGATGAACTCAATCCACTATTCGATTCCCAGGAAAATCCAAACTGTATTACATGGCAAAGGTGAATCTATGCCTTATTAATAGTCTTGTATTTGTTTATGGTATTTCCATTAATTTGATAGACACCTGCAGCTTACTGGAACACTTAAATATCTATACAGAAACAAGGAGAAGGATTATTTAACAGCATAGCCATAAGTTTCCTTCTTTGTAGACATCTACAGGGAAAACTGACGAATGGAGTGAAACGAGATTAATTACATGCATAGTCTGTAAAAGATTAATTCTGAAGAGGGGGACAAGGACTGGCAGGAAAAGTTTTGGACTGTCACAATAAAAACAGGTTAGTAATTACAGTAAAGCATAGTAAAAAGAATATACAAAATTTCTTTAAAGATAAAGTAGTTAAAAATATATACATACAGAAACAAATGACATGACTCTAAAACTCATAGAAAATGTTTCTATTATTATTATTAATTAGCATTAGGTTCCACTATCCCAAATTCAAAAAATTTTGATCTCATACTGAACCATTAATTGAGAAATCAAACAAAATTAATAAAGCCACAAAGGGCCCCTGTCCTATTATTTAATATATAGTCATAATATAATAAATGACTATATAAAATGTTTGGTTATTATTTGTAATATAATTTATTATTTTTAAATATAAATGAATATTCAATGTATATTGTGGTTTTTATTAACTTCATTCCTCAGGATTCTACTCTTTAATTAAGAAACAGTATATGGATAATTTTACTATAATTTTATTTACAAACAGCCAGACTTAAATTAATAATCAAATCATCTGGGCTAAAAACACTTATTCTTAATAGGCCATTGTTTCAATACTCTATGACTAATTTTCATTAGTGTCTAATGTGAAGAAAAGATTGTTTTATAATATCTAAATAGTTCTACCATGTAAAAATTAAAAAATCCTTTTTTCCCTAAAATGCTTGTTAATATTTATGTCAACAAAGTATATGGTTGGGTATTACCCTATTCAATTTTCAGTATAAATACCCAGTTAAATCAGATTCTAAATTATCCATAAAAAACACATTAAACAGCCAAAGGATAATTAAATATATTCACTAATTCCAGCAGAGAGAAATGAATTTCATGTGGAAATCCATTTCTTTCCACTGGAATTTATTTTTAAAAAAACTATTCAATAGTGTATTTTGGATAAGAGAGTGTGACTGAAAAAACTGAGTTTCAAGAGAAAAAAAAAGAAAGAAAGAAACCAATAATAGTGTACTTTTTTTTCCCTTTTAGATTGATATTAAAGCATTATAGTACTATGCAGTATCACTATAATGATCACCTCAAAGAAATATTTTGTATTAAAAAAATAAATGCAAATGTAAACCAATTGATGAAGTTTTTTATTATAACAATAAAATCAGTCTTTCTTGGATGAAATTTTATTTAAAAAATGGTAAACTTATAAAAACTTATTACATTTATTTTTCTAGAATAAAAAATGTTCTTCTACTTATTGTTGTTTAATTCAAATATTCAAAGCTCATGAATCTTCTTTGATTTTGTCAGACTATATTTTTCTCTTTCTTATTTGTGGAAGGAACTTTTGGTGGTAGTACAATAAATTTTAATGCATCTTCTTTTTTTCTTACATCAATGATTCTACTCTCATCTTTCAATTGTTCTTGCATGCTTTCAAAAATTCTTTTCTGAAAAAAAAGGTTAAATTGATAAAATTTGAACTATTATCTTATTAATATTGTTTAATGCAACTTATAGTAAATGTATTCAAATTCTTTGGCCATTAATTGATTAATCATAACTGCATCAATCTCAAAACTAAGAAAATGAACAACAAAGACTGAAATATAAAAATCACATTAAAAAAACTTGAGAATTCAGACAGATACAGTATTTAACCTCATATAATTGTTTAATGTTAGTTTTTTTTTATACTTCTGAAACCAAAAATTTTAGAGTTGCTTGTAAATAGAAATATCATGAAGATTATTATGAACTGTCTTTGGAAATAACAGCAAGTTTAAAAATTGAGATTTCATGAATTTCAACATAATGCATGAAGCTGAGTATAATATAACAATAAATATTATACATAATTTAAAGTAGAAAAGTTAATTCATTGAGTTTACAAGAGATTGCTAAATTATTGGAAATTCTTTAATATAGTTATTTCAACATATTTGTATAACTTTGTTAAATAAAAATCATTCATCATTCAATTTTAACCAATGAAAGTATTTTTAAAAATTATTAAATTTTAAAATTATCCTCTGACAAAATCTAAAATTTATTTATAATTATTTGAATTTTCCATTTTTTGACAAACATGCAATTATCAATAAATTTGTTTATTTTATTGTAATCATATCATTGTTTTTCATTAGGCATATATTAATATAGTTAAATGCAATTGTATGTTAAATATGACAGCAAATCAAATTATATTTAGATAATAATAATAATTTAATTATTTACAAAATCTATTCTATTAAATTTACTTACTCAATATCTGAATTTATTTCAGAAATTTAAAATAATTGATTGAATTTTAGTTATTTTTTTAAGCTAAATTTTGAAAAGCTGTTTTATAATGTACCAATTTAGTTTTTATGTTATTGTTATTTTTTCCAAAGTATACTGGACAAATTGTTTTATTATTTACAAGATAGGATTACAAATAAAATAGTATATTTTTCATAGAAAAAATTTTGCCATTTTTTTTATTTATTTTTCTTTCTATTTAACACTTACAAAAAAATTTCAAGAATTGTAATAAAAATTCTTAGATGAAAATCAAAATGAGCAATACTAAGATTATTTTACATTTAATAATCAATATTTAATTAAACTAAACATAAAAATTAGGAATTACTATAAATGCTGCATTTTCTGGATTTCCTGTGATAGCAACATGAACTTCACAATTTTTTGTTATCCACTTTTGAATTGTTTGAACTTTAGTTTTGAGATCGTGGTCTGAAATTCGACAACTTATAGGCAGTTTCTTTAATGCTCTTGCAGTTGATGTCTTTGATTCAGTTTTCAGAAGTTCTTCTTTTGCCATTAATTTGTAAGCAGGATATACTTTACCATATTTTGGATCATCAACCCTTTCTAACCTATAAATAATGAAAAAATGTTAAATTAGGGTAAAAATAAAATATTATTTAAAATTTAATGTTAAATTAATTCACATTTTCAAAATAATTATTTAGAAGTGAGATTAGAATAATGAAATTATATTAATAAATCCTAATAAATTTTACACCAATATCAATAAGGTGAATTTTAAAGGAATTAATTCAAGAGGTAAGAAATGTTAGTAGAGGAAGTAGTAAAATTTTAATTAATTTGTAAGCTACTCCATTAGATTTATTCTGAATTTAAGACAAAAATTTTAAAAAATTGAGGAACTCTAGAAAAAAATCCTTCAATTATTTTGATATATTTTCATCACTAAAAAACTACTAAGTAAGAAAATCAAAACAGAAATAAAATGTTATTGTCATAGTATAACAAATCCTTAGGTACTATTAGAATTCACAGACTTAATGTAGAAAAGTATTTTTAACATAAATTAAAATATTAGTAATATCTAAATTTAAAAAAAATCACAAACAAATCTTGTTACTTGCTTTTAGGGAACATCCAAAATACAAAATATTTATTTTTCAAATCAAATATGATAAAATGGACCAAAATAACATAATAATCCTTTTAGATACCATTTATTCTTACTGAATATACAAACAAGAGCTACAACATAAAAGCTACATCATTTGTAAAAAGTGTTGCCCTTCCAGAAAGTGAAAGTAGTTAAATACATAACATTTAAATTGAAACATTCTAGAGAATGCAATTGTGGTAAAATGTCATTTTGATGAAATAATGTGATTAAAATAAAGACCTTTTGAATTTTAAATTACAATATTTAGACAATTTGTTATTTCTTCGAAAATTACCTTTATAAATAAAAGTATATTAATTAGACAGAAAAAATAGATTATTCAGTAATGATTAAAATAAATTTTATCAATTAGAAAAGGAAAGAAGTTTAAAAATACTTAATATGTTTTTCCACTCCATTTCTTAGATTTCTGGTTTATTTACATACAAAAGATTTGAATAGAATTTTCAAATAAATAGCATTTTATTAAATATACATATCAGCCTTATAATATATTTATATGATAATAATATTGTAGGTTATTGTTTGTAATTTTTCCCTAACAAGTTAAAAAGATCAATTTCAAAATATTTCTACTTAATAGGATATTAAGGAAATGTTAATTAATAAATTTTTCTTGTAAGAATTACCATCTTTACATCAATATAGTATAAAAAGCATTATAACTTGAAATGTAAAAATAACAACTATCAGAAGTTAAAATATAGGCATAAATTTTATCATTCTATAACCCTAATTTACATTTAAAAAAAATAACATGACTGTTACTTGAAAGTAAAAATTAGGAAAAATAATGAGAAAAAAAATGTTAAAATTAATATGTTTAAATGTGATAATTATTTTAAGGAAGATAGGATTCACATGCTGGATTTTTTTTCTATTTATCTCCTTCTTGCAAATTGTTGCTTTATATCTTTATTCTTAATACTTGAAAATCAAGATAAGATGTTTTCTCAAATAGCTTAATTGTGTGACTGTTCTTATTTAAAAGGTAAAATTTAATTATAAGCATTTGCAATATAGAAAAAGGTCATGTGCTGTTTCTTCCTTTATTTTTACTAACTCATAGCTCAAATAAAAATATTTAAAGCATTTTAATTGATGGAAAAATGTCCTTAACATTAAAAAGTTTTTTTTATAATTATTATTCTTTAGAGACAAGATAATAAGACACTGGAAGAAATGAAATAAGCAATTTCTTACACTACAATTTCCTAATAATATAATTCATAGAAAATATTTCATAGATGTTTCATTAATACTCTAAATTTAATCCAGTATACTGAAATCTGGATCATGATTCAATAAAAAATATTTATTAAATTTATTTCAAACTTACATTAAATTTAATTTTCTTGCTAATTTTTCTGTTTCAGGTTTTGGTTTCAGACCAAGTATTTTATCATTAGTATCAACTAAAGTAACTAGTTCTACAGTTTCGGAAACTTTCTTTTTAGGTTTTTTTTTCTCTTCACATCTCAGGGCATTAACTGTCGAAAAATTATATCGTAGTTGATTTGCTCTTCGGAGGCAGTTAATTATTCTAAACATAATGTTCCTTCTTTAACTTACAAAAAATGAAATTTAAATTCGCATAAGAAATCATTCAAAGTAGCGGCATACAAATGTAATAAAGTAGAAAATAAGCAATAAAATTATCTGCAAAAGCATGTAAGAATTCGCTTCAATATTCTGAAGATTATTTTAATAAAAAAAGGTTCATTTATCTCATATTATGTAATTATAATTATTATAAGATTGGTCAAAGAAAAAAGTTTTAGTTTATAAAAAAAATTCGTAGAAGGAATATTTATAACATCATAGATGTCAAAGAGAGAGAGAGAGAAAGGAGGCTTTATTTCCGGCTTATGCTCCTGAATAAATTCTTAGCTTGTGCCGGGTTAAAAAGGTCTAAAAACCACGAATATCACACGATAGATGTCAAAAGAACCGATTCCACACTGCCAAAACAAACGTTTCAACTTCTGTTTATTTACAATTTGTTCAATCACATTTTTTAAGAGTTGAGTGATCATTACATTGACAAATGATAGAAAGTTTCTCGTCTGTGACATAAACTTCTATCATTTGTTCTGACTCTATTTATAAGAATTTCTAAATATTATAACTGGTTTGTAGGTTAGGATAAGAAAAAAATTAAAATACAATCATGTAGGTACATAATATTCTTTTGCCCATGCCTTATTTAGCATGCATATTAGCAATATATCTTTTAATCAGTTGTTTCTTTCTATGTAAATCTTCTAGTTCTAATTTTAAATAAATCATATTTAAATATAGTAATCGTAATCTCATAAATTTTATCTTTTTTCATGTTTGATATCTGAAACTTTTTACCCTGCAATAAAAAGAAAATAAATAGACGCTAAATATAGAAAAAAATTTTAAACATAAAAATGGCAACAACAACTTAGCAGTGGTGTGATTGGATGATTACAGTCGGATTTTCTTTTTTGTTTACTTCCTAATGTGAGCAGATAAATATTTGCATATTTTGCTAAATATTGGTAATTGTAAGTAAGCTTCTTAAATTAGCGCAATTGTTTACCAAAATGATGATCCTCTATGATTTAAATTCATTCTCAGTGAATTGAAATTCATGGCAGGTTTCTAAAAAGGTCATAATCTTTTTAATACTACGCTTTTAGAATGATCAACAAAAGAAATGTCATTAATAATTCAATAATAGACAATGTTATTGAAATAATTTAATTCGACTACTATTTTCATATGACCTTCGGGATATTTTATAATATATAACCTTGTTGAAAAGTATTTATTCACTTTGATGACTATCTATTATAAATAGAAGACTTGTGGGAAGGAATGAAAGAAAAAAAAAACTTACTTGAAATAAAGATGTTCAAAAACTGATTTATTTTCAGTTGAGTAGAATGTTAGTCGAGTTTCCCTTCTCAATGTTTTAAAATCAATTGAAAACATGTATTTAAAATGTTTTTCCTTTTTTTAGATTATTTTTAATACCCCAAATATCACTAAGAATGTCACCACCTAGTAAATTAGATGCTATATATCGTAGCATTATGCTGGCAAAATTTTTTACCAAAGGTTGGGGAAAGCCGGAAAATCTGAAAAGGTAAACTATTTAATAGTTCTTTGTGCATGTTTGAATTATTTGTGAATGAACTTTAGATTTTTAACATTTTAAATGTTTTAAAACATTTTTTAACCATCTTATAAAATAATTATTATTGTTGGAATAAAATAACAAAGTAATTTTACATGGTTTATGTATTTATAGTGAAATTCTTGTCCTATTTTTATGAAATGTTTTAAAATAAAGAACAATTTTATCAGGTATGGAGAAAATTTTTATAGTTTCATATTTAACATGTTATAGTAAAATAAAAAATTATTAGAAAATGTTTATTTGCATGTAAATTTAATTGCATAAATTATCTTTTAAAATACTTTTACTTAATTTGAAATGTATCTGGTTTGTTAAAAATATTGACTAAAATAAATTTCTTTTCATAATTCTTCACTTACTAGGAGGATAGGTCCAATTAGTAGGTAATGTTTGGATATTTTAAGTAACTCTGAATTTTGTGTTTAGATAGCTCATGGGGGGGATGCATCTTTGATGAATACATTAAAGAATAAAAACTAGAAAATAAATTTATTCTATATATATATATAATGTAAAACATTTAAATTATTTGTTGAGAGCAGATACAAAGTTGGAGCCGAAATCATGCAGAAGACTGGTTGAATTGTAAAGTTCATTTTATTCCATCTCGGAAGGCAGGCATTAAGTACGAGTAAAAGCGACATGCAAAACACAGAACAGCACAAAACGAATTAACGAAAAAACTGATTAAATGTTTATCCCTCTGAATTTATACCTTTAGATTTAAATAAGAATCTTTGACGCATGTCAATCACATGTACATCTGGTGCTAGGGAATTGTAGCGTTATTTCAATGGAATTTGCTGTTGGCTAATTTCTATCCCTACACTTGGAGTGTGGGAAAGTAGCCCTCATTTAGCTGTTTCAGCAATTTTACGAAGCTTCTGTTGAATTAATTAACTACAATAAGTGGAATAGATGAGGAAATAAAAGAATGCTTTAGAATGAAGTTACTATGTTTAACTTAAATTGAAAATTAAAAAAATTAATTTGAATTTAAATTGAGACTTTAAAATATCATTATATATATATATATATATATATATATAATGTCATTTTGAAATTTTTTTTGTGCTTAGTTAAAAAATATAACAATTCATAAAACAAATTCTGATAGCATTTTTTTTTAATGTGACAATTTATAAGTTCTGCTACACTTTAATGATATGTATAAAAATATATTATCCTCTTTATTGCTTTTTTATTTTAGTTCACATTTTTTTAAATGTTTATTTGAATTTTCATTGAATACCCTCGAAGTTATTACACAAATTATGAAGGATGCTTTGTAACATGCATGAAAATTCAATCCTGGGGAAAACTACTATCTTTTCTTATTTTTTGAATAAATATCTTTTGTTACATCAGGAATTTTTATTTTATTTTAGTTGTTACTTATATAGTACTTTTCAATTTGACGTTAACATTCCAAATAATATTACAGAAAAGTTGGGTGCATTCTATAATGAACAGAATGCTGCAAGGCTTTTTAAATAGAAGGCCTATTAAATTTTACTGTAGAAACCATTAAGAATAACTTACATAAAGTATTTGACTGAAATTTTTTGAAATCCTTAATTTTGGTGAATTAGCTGGTTGTCAGAAGTTACTAATACTTAATGTGTTATAAATGTTTAAGTACTATTTTTCATAATTTGAAATCATCTACAGTATTATTCAATTTTCTACCTTCAGAGAAAGGAAGAAGAAGGTGAAGTTGGGGTGGGGGGCTGAGTCTAGCGTCCACTAAAAAGCAAAATTGCTGCATGTTATTTAGGAAGACATAACCATAGCATATCTATCTAGAACAGTTATGATTTTACACTTGAGTTCTTGCTTAAAATAAGTACTTGTTATGTTTGTATGTATATGTTCACTTACAGACGAATGAATTCCAGAATTAAAAGTAATCTGCTTTTTTAAAAAATTTGACTAGAAAGTATTCTGCAGTTTTCTTATAACATGATATTAAAAAATATGTATTAGAATTCTACAAACTATGTCGTGTATAGTAATTATATATTATAGAAATGTATAAATAAACATTAAAATTAATTGAATTAAATTATTCACTCTATAATTTTAAAAATTTGAAATATAATTTATTTAAAAATAGAAAAAAGTTCTATTTAAACTTAATTACCATTTATTACATTTGATAAAGAGGTCAATTTCCCATTTATATTCCAGAATTTTTCTTTCAATAGAATTAAAACATATTTCATACATTTTTCAATATTTTCATTTATCATAACTTCTTGTTTTTGGTTATATCCATTTTTAATTGGTACATTTTGATTAAAACTCATCTATTCATTGTCTCAGTTTTTTGCCATCACAAATATGTAAACATTCCAAATATATGATCTGTTACTAAAGGACAATTAGTTCATTGGACCTGCTACAACATATATATGGTCATTGTAATTGTATTCATTTTAAAATATGACGAATGACAATTTACATAAAATCAATTAAAAACTATATATACATTCACATTAAGCTAAATATAACATTCAGTCAAAACTAATTATAACTTATCAACAAATTCATATGCTATCCTCTAGTGGCCAACAAACATTTAAGATGTGCTGCATTCTCCCTTTTTCAGTTTCAATAATTGACGAAAGAATTGTTTCTGGATGATTTTTTTATTATTTTTATATAGAGTAACTCTCTCTCAAAAAAAAGGTAGTAGTATGATTTTTTAAAAAAAGAAACATTTGACTATTCTTTAAAATAATTTTGCTGTCAAATGAAGCACAAATTTATTGAAAACAATTTAAATTAATGTTATAACGTAAATTATTTTAAATTCTCTGCAAAGATGTTATAATTTGATAAATTGAAAAATTTATTTTAATAAGGAATTTGTTTTGAATTTTTATTTGCTTTTATTGTTATGCAATTTATTAACATCTTGTGTTTATCTTCATTGTATTTTTAATATTAATATTTTTTTCTATCAAATGCAATGTTTATATAAATGAGCAATAAAAAGATTACTTTAACTTTTTCAAAAAAAAAAATTAAGGTGGAGCTAGTAAAAACATTTTGTAATTTTATTTGAGTATATATATTACATTATTGTCAATATGGTCTGCAAGACTTACTTTTGTCCAGCATTATTAATTTAAAAAAAACAATTGCTTGAAAAGTAATACAATATCTCTTACATTATTTCTTAAAATGTTTCTTTTTGCTCTTAAAGGAACTTGTGGAAAGGTATAGATATTGTTGCAGTTTGTTTTCTAAATGGTTGTGAAAAATATAATGATCTAATATTGATACATTAATAATCCATATTCACCAATAAGAAAGTAAATATTTTTATAAGGTTGATTTGTTATTAAAATTAAATTGCCCTTCCTTATACATATTCTCTTTCCAAGTGTCAGTATATTTTAATGATGAGAAAAGAAAAGGGGGGAAAAGTTGATCCCTTATTATTATTATTATTATTATTATTACACAGAGAAATCTTTTATAACTATTCAGGGAGAAGAGAAATGTTTTTGTATTTACTTCCAGTGTAATTCTTAAAGTATTTAGCAAAGAATATAAATTCCTTTTAAGCATTGTATTTATAATGATTGCTATTTAGTATATATATATATATATATATATATATATATATATATATTGTGGTGTATCAAATTCTGATTTGAGCTTCAGTTCTAAATGTGGTAAAGGATTTTTTTTAAAATCAGAAGACTGAAGAGAAAAAAGAAAATGTATTTCCTTGTACACTGTTAAACTTGACACAAGAAGAAAATATTACTATTTCTGTCTTACTAATGTTTAAATACTGAATTTTCTGATAATTAATATTGTTCTTTGAGTAAGCAAGTTTAATTTCATATTTTAGTATTAGATTTTATGTGTATTTGATTTAATGATGTTAAAATTGTTTCTAATATTAGTATTTATTGTTTTAGACTGTTTGCATTTCGAAAAGTTATTTCCAACCGAGAAACTTGCAGACATTTAGTTGATCCAGAATATCCTATAATCATTGATAAAGTAAGCTGCTCTATCATCTTATTAACAAATAATAAATTATTTTTAAAAATTTAATTTGGCATTTATATTATTATATTGTGTAATTTCATTTATACTGTTATTCATACCTAATATTACCTTAATGATGTGTGTATGCATATATATTCACTTACTTATAAAATATTATAGTCTTGTTGTTCTTATCATTTAGGTGGAGAAATATCCTAATTATCAGCTTCTTGATGGTCATTTTTTGAGTCCTTTTGTTAACCATTTGCCAGAAGTTGTCCCTGAAGAGTCAAGGATAGCTAGGTTGAGCTATAATACTTTTTTTAACGAAACAATTTTGAAGAAGAAAAAAATTGTGCATTTCCTCAAATTACTATTTTCCCCATTTCCATAATATTAATCTCTGTTATATAATATTAGTCTTTTGCAACTAAAGTTTCTGAGAAATTTAATTCTCTTAAATTACATTTCTCAAAAAATTTTAAACAACTCTTGATGCTGAAAAAGAAATTGATATTGATTCATTTATTATAGATTTTTATTAACTGAAAATTGTTTATTTTCCATTTTATCCTTATTTAAATATTCAACTTTGTTCTGACTACATTTGTATAATCCAGTTTTTAAGTGCATGCACTATTGGTTTTCTTGTTGAAATTTCGTTATTGAAGTCCTCAATAAAAATATTAAATGCTAAAAAAACTATTTTTAAAAAAGAAATATCACTGTCAGTATCTTATCTGCATTTTGATAATTTAATGAAAAAAAGTTATTTATTTAAAAGAACCAATTATTATTGTCTTAAATTTTTGTTTTGTTAGCATCTCATTATTATTTAACAGAACACTTTTTTCCAATGTACTTATATAAGACATGGTGACTAGATTTTATAAGTGAAACAAAAGTTTTGAAAGGAATGAATCAACTTTTGTTTTCTGCTATTCTTATGGAAAGAACGTAATTTTTTTTTAAAAAAAAAAGTTGTATTTTTATCTGAATAAATTAAAATTATTTGTCTTTTTTCCTTTCATTTTCATAAATTCATGACAAGTTGTAGAAACATGTTATTGAGATCTGTTCCATGTATTATCAACTTTTTTTAAAGAATGTTAGCAATTAAAAATAATAGTAAATTTTAAAATCTTAGTGTATAAAGGAATTTAATCTTTTGAAATGAAGAATTTTAACGGGTTATGACTGTTTTCATCATTTATTTTTAATTTTTACTTTTTTTACTTAGTTGTTATATTTTTCATGTAAATAATTGTAATATAATTATACATCTGACTTTCTTAATTTCAGATTTCAAATTCTTCTTCCCAATACATGGAATTCTGAGGTTGTGCGACCAATATGTTTACATTTAGCTGGTACAGGTGACCATGTAAGGATTGCTTTAATTAATAATTTTGCTATTTATGTTTTATGATTTTTTTAAAAAAAATTGTAATGTTATGCTATTACTTTATTTAAAAGTACCCAAGTATTAAAAATTATCCTATATATATATATATATAATATAATCTGAATTTATCTTTGTAGGAATGTCTTTCTCAGAATAGTACTGTTTATTTTTATATTAATTTGCCTACACATTTATTTTATTGTTGTTACTTGTCATAGACGTCATTTAAGCTGAGCTTGTGCAGTAGCTTCTGAGGGTAAAGGTCCCTAACATTTCTTATGTTTAATTTTTAAACTATTTTTTATATTGTTACATTTCTTTTCAGAAGTAATTTGTGACAATATTATATTTTAAAGTACTAAAGAATTCAATTGAAGCATGAAATGGATTAAACTGAAATAATGCAGTGTATTATCTATTTATATATGAAGTAAAATTCAAAATGCTGTTAAAATTAAATCCCCCCCCAAAAAAAATTTGTAGTTAAAACTTAAAAAAAAATTTTTTTTAAATCAAAATAGTATTCTTTTACCGCTTATCTTTACTGATGTATTAAGGGTTCTAGAACTTGCATATATTGGATTTTCTGTATTCCATTAATATTATTATAATTTTTGAAATATTTTTATCGTAAAAGATTCTTAAAAATATTTTCAGCTAAGATTAGCAGCAACTTGATCCTTTGAGTGATGGTAGTGTAGCAGACCTTGAAATAATTTCAAAAACTTGTTTTTACTTTCTCCATTTTTTTTCATAGTGAAAGTATAATAATGAAAGTAAAAAATTATAAAAAAAAGAAAATAGAAAATTTATCACTGAGTAAGAGATATTCTAATTGGAGCAGTTTGGGGACCATCTCTAGAAGATATCAGAATTCACTCAATATGTAACATGTGCTCTGTATTATCTGAAAGGCATAAGACAGTTTATTATTATTATTTATTTATTCTGTTTGAGGGAGGCTAGGCTGGTGTGACTGCATTCTAGCTAGGCACCTGTATGATTTTTGTGGGGGAGGGAGAGTTTTCTTTTTTCAAACAGTGAGTTTGCTTTTATACTCCTCCCCCTCCCCTCTTTTTAGTCATTATTTAGCTTTTCTCACATTTATATTGTCAAGTCAGAAATTCAAATGTAAATAACAGAGTATTGTCCAGCTTTTATATTGCTGACAAAAATTCAAATAATTCCTTAACTAAAGTTAGGTTAGTTATTTTTCAAAATATTATTTATTTATTATTCATTCATATAACTATAATAGCAGCTATTAACTAATTAAATATTCATAACAGTTACTAATTAACCATTCATAGCAGTTACAAAATTTTGGATTATTTAGAAATAAAACTAATTTTCACTTGTATTCTCTTGTGATTTCATTCTAACATTACTTGTTAATGAAATAATAAGCTGTCATTACTTAAGATGTATAAATAATTTTCTTCGACGATTTAAATAACAATTTAAATATTAATATATCTTGATTAAATTTTCTTTTTATTGTAGTTGTACTTTTGTTAAATTTCAAAATGCATATTTATTTTAGAAATAATATTTTTAAATGAAACTCATGTATTTGGATTCAATTAATGTTTACTCAGTTACTTTTGAAAATTTATTTTATCTATAAGTGTTAAAATTTTAGCTATTTACTATATTAATTCTAATATTTTATGATCATTTATTTGCCTGCATTATGCTCCAAATAAAATTTTTTCTAAAGAATGTGATTTCAATCTTTTAGAACAAAAGGAAATATTTTTGAATAATTGAATATATATATATATTTTTAAGTTTTATTGGCGCCGAAGAATGTTGATGGCCAGACCACTTTTGAAAGAAGCAGGAATAGCCTCTATTTTGCTTGAAAACCCTTTTTATATCCTTTGTTTGGTTTTTATATCTTTCTGAAAAGCTGTATTTTAATGTTCTGATCTTTTGTTAAATTCATTTAGTTTAATCCAAAGTTGTTGTTTTTCTGCATTCTTAAAAACAATTGCTGCATTTTATTTTCTTTTATAAATGTACAATAAAATTACGATTTACTGAATTTGCTCCATCAAAATCTGATCTATCCAAAATACCTCTCAAATCGTAACTCCAAAAAATTCATTTCTTATTGCATGGAAATATTCACATTGATCTGCAAACCCATGAAATAATTTAATGAAATTAGTTTTTTAAATTAACAGAAGAGCTTTTGTGCATATCTTGCAGTTAGAATATTCCAGAATTGCTTACTGTAATTAAATACAAAATAAAAAATAGATGTTAAGGTAATAGTTTTATTTTAAAAAAAGATTATTATTAATTTGGGTTTATATTGTTTATTATTTTTTGTAGCTTTTCTGTTATTTTTTAATATATATTTATTTAATAGAATGTAGATAGAATAATATATTTAATAATTATAAAAATACATTAACGTTATTTAGAAAGTGCTACCAATAAAGCTTTTCATCATTCAAACCTTACTACCAATTGATTCTGTATAACACACATTTATTATCCTTTATAGATGCTGTATAGTAACATTCTTATCCGTATTCCTACATTATGAACATTTTTTAGGTAAATTCTTTATTCAAAATTAGCTTATAACATTCCATTATAATCATAGTTATTTTCAAATTAGGGGTGGGTGGGTTGTTAGAATAAGTGAATTTTATTCTTGGACATTTAACACAAAGATGCTCTAAAGTATATACATGTGAATCTGTGTTTGGTAGTTAAGAAGTTAGATTAAGATGCGAGTTTCATTTTAATTTTAATAAATGAAATGAAAAAAATGCTGTTGTTTTTAAGTTACATTAAACTCATTGTATTTTTATATATTTACCACATTTTCTTAACTATTTTACATGGTTCTAGAAAACCTAAAACTCAAAAGTAAGTTCTTTTTTATTCGTTTCTTTTCTCACTAATTTTTTTCAAATATTGATAATGGAAAATAATTTATATATATCATTTTTTAAAAATACTGCTATTAATTGTTTTAATACATTATATTTCTGTTTAGAAAGAAATTACTTGAATGGTTAATTCTATTCAAAACAATTTCTTATGATTATATCTGTTAATGATGTGTCTTTATTAATGAATTATACATTTTATCCTTTCATTAAAGATATTTCCTTTTTGTGTGTATTTCCTTTTCCTTAAAGATATGTGTTATATTTTATAATTTTTATTGCTTTTCTATTTTTAAGGCGGTCAAGTTTGCATAATGTCTCTGATATATTTGTCATGGGTGGTTGCTTAATTTTGGAATCTCTTGCCTTATTCCATTGGTGTGAAAAACAAGGTTTTGGGCCTCTAGGTATATCTGGAATATCAATGGGAGGACATGTAAGAATTATTTTTTACTATATTTTTGTGTATATAATTTTAAAAAGATTTATAAATACATTCTAAAATCAAAATATGAATAAATTTGAGAGAGTGTGTGCTTTTAAAGTTAATTTTATTTGTAATTTTTCTCTTCTATAAAGAAGTGTCACATTTTTAAATAAGTAATTTAAAATTTTATCTACTGTTCTTATAATATATTTTCAGTATCTCCCAAAAAATTTTATTCTTTGATTAGACAATTTTAGTAATGGTAAAGCTGATGACTTTTATTTCTTTCCTTAAAGATTGTTTATCTTGTTTTAAGAACACATGATGAGAAAAGTGCATTGTTTTGATGTTATTCATTTTCATTATCTAATTACAATTTTGAAATGAATGATCCAATGGTGCAGATTATAGCTTATTTTATTAAATAATTAAATTTGTATCAATATGAAAGTTTTTGATTATGGATTGTTTCTTTCACCAAAGGGAAACTTGAACATTTTGCAGCTGTTTTCAGATATCCTGTCCACTCAGAAAAATCATACACTCATATATAAACAGTTAATATATTTAGCAAAATTCACTTTTTATTTTATGTAGTTTTAGAGAATAATAAAACACATATAGAATGCCAGGTTTCTTGTAATGCTCTCTTTACATATTAGCTAAAACCACGTTAAATTGATCTTCATGAATACAGTTGGTCATCTAAATTTGACAACTTCATTTCTAAAAATTATATCCATTGTTTGTAGAACATTGTAGGCTTTGACTGATGATTTAAAAACTGAACATAAATTTTAAGATGTTAACTTCTAATAATCTATAATACAGATAAAAGAATGATACAAATGAATATATTTCTTTTCCAAATAAAATTGTATCTAACATTAGAAGACGCTTAATGATAAAAGTTTTCTTTCCTATATGAAGTTTCTATTTTTGATGGATTTCAAGAACTCTTAATTTCATAACTTATCTTTTTTATTATGTTCTTCAATTATTTTCATCGTTCATAAAATCCCTCTTAGGATCACCATTGTCTTAATATGGCAATGACCTACTGCTCTTTATCTTTCAGGTATTTACATAAGGCTGCTGTGGGCCTGTAGGTCGATTATTGGTTGTGCCTTAAAATTGGACTGCTCTCTTGTCTATATCGGATTGTTTTTATCGGTTTAGCTGCTCTGCAAGCAGGCAATGGAAATGTGAGCATGTTGTGCATTTGTAGAAATTTTAAGTTGTTAGGAAATTAAATGTGTGACTGAATATTTAGACAAAAGCTTGCAGAGGTTGAGTGATTGTGTAGAAAAGAAGTGGGGTGTATCTGCTATTTTCTACCAACTTCATCAATAAAATTTCTTTGGTCTATTCTTTGTTGTATCATTCTTAAATTGAAAAAGAAGAATCCTAGGTGTATATGTTTATTTTTCTAGATGGCATCTCTTGCTGGATGTAGTTGGCACAAACCTATCCCCATAATTCCTTGCCTATCTTGGACAACTGCTTCACAAGTTTTTACTCATGTAAGTCTTAAGATATTTGTATGTATCTTGCAACATAAGATCCAAGATTGCTTGGTAATGAATATAAAGTTCATTATTTATTAAATGTAATTTTTATTTTTATGTGCTTAAAAAAAGTGTGTGTTGAAATTAGGGAAATCAGTTGTTTAACTATTAATTAAAAGTATCTGTGGAAATTAGGAAAATCAGTTGTTTATCTATTATATTAAATAATATCCATTTAAGATTTGTTAGTTTATATTTAAAATGAGCTGCAATTCTAATATAGTTTTTATTTCCCTGCTAAATTTTTTATTGAAAAAGTTGCTTTTAATTTTATTTAATTTAATTCTTCTGAAATAAAATAGCTCAAATGGTATGTGATTAAGTCAAATTTTTGTAGTCATTTGATCAAAAGTTCAGTAAAGATATCAGTATAATGTATAGACTAAATATATTTTAATGAGACTTCAAAGACACTTATTAGCATGTTATACCAGTACGATATAGCAACTCATTGGAGCAAATGAAATCTATCTTATATATGCCTTTCATCAGCTAAATTTGATTATAATCCAAATCAATCAAAGTTTTCACAAGCAATACACTGCAGTACTTACAATAAACAGCAGTCTGCAAGTAGTAATTTGTAATAATCAAACACATTAGCACACAAAGTGGCCAGACAGAACTTAGCTGAAAGAGAATCTGTATAGTTGATCAATGAGTCTGTCTCTATCTCCTATCTTTATCTGCAGTCAGTTGTTGATAGCCTACTCAATACATGACTTGATACTGCATCAGTACTTATCTCTGAACCCCAGCACCCATCTCAGTTCTCAATGTACTAATCTTTTAAGTCCTACTTAACATTTGCACTATGCTGGACTGATCAAATTAATTCATCACCAACTAGCCATATGACTCACTTCGACTGTCGACCTTTTAAATCTTCTACAGCTTACCTCGAAAAGTTCTCAAACAATCAGTGTAATTTGCATTCTATTTCCGAAATTCTTGAAGATTCTGGCATCATCCGTTTAGTTCTCTAATCCCTAGAGTCATTGATCTGCATCCTATTAAAATCTACTAGAGCAAACATAAACTTCTATGAAAAAACTAACTGTGCTAGAAAGCAACATTAATGATAGGATGCATAGACAAAGATAGAGAAAGAATTGATTTCAAAAGAGAAGTACTTAACTCATCTTTTTTCAAACCATTTCTTTCTTGTACATTTACTGCAGAACACTTTATTAAATTTTTGTTTCAGGAAAAAAAATTAGTAGAAAAGGGCAACATAATAATATGCAGTCATCATGCTTATCAATAATATAAAAAATGTAGAATTTTTTGGTGTTTTTATACTTAAACTGTTATTGCAAAAACTTATTCTTGCTTTCTCTCATACTTTTTAATATTAGAATGTTCTCCAAGTTTCTTTCCATCTGTTGTATCCAGGAGTCGTCTGAAGTGAATATAAAATATTGTTAAAATTAATTTATTGCTTTATATGAAAACTGTTTTGCTCGATCATCTTCTGTCTATCAGAAAGTCTCATCATTACCTCTTTCCAAGATTATTTGGAACAGAACAAATAATAATAGAATAAAGCAAGACCTTGGAATTTCCTCATCAAATTTTAGCTAAATTTATCTTACAATCAATACAAGACACAATTTTGAATTTAATAAAACAAATGATTGATTGTGTCATAAATAAAATATATTTTAAAAGAATGCTAGGATGACAAACATCATCATCATAATAATCTATTATCATTTAACCATCATTTGCTTAATAAATAACCTACATTTTTATATTTATCCAGAAAAATCATTTCTATCATTTTGTAAAAATAATTTACTTGACACATTACTATTTTTGATAGCAGTAATTAAATCATTCTGGCTCCTTTCATTAACACATTCGCTGCCACTGACGCGCTGGCGCATCAGCATGGCGCTACCTCCCATGCCGGTGACGCTCTGGGGCGACAATCGAGTATGATAAGTAAATAAAAATGAGTTTTATTTCGGATTTGGAGGTTGAACGATGAGGTTTTTGTGGCACGTTAGTGAAGCATTATTTTTACTAAACACGAAAATAAAAGGTTTTTTCTTTTTTTCTGGCTTTACTATTAAAATATTAGGAACGTTTTTAATCATTAAAACACTTTTTTTTAATTCGGCTTCTGAGGATGGATAGATAAATTTTGGTGGCAGCGAATGTGTTAAAAGAATTTAGAAAATCTTCTATTGTTTTTTAATGATCTTAACTTAATATCCTGATTTATCATCTAAGATTAAAGAATGTTTGAAGAATATTATATTATATTACCAAATTAACAGCAACTGAATAAAAAACTATTGTTATTTTTCGATAAATCTCATCATGGTTTTTAAAGACATCACACTTATTAGACATAGAGAAGAAAAGAACACAGGTATTGATAGTTATGCTCACAGCATCATGTTGAGCAGTTCATGGGGAGAATGCTCCAGAACAAAGCAAATAGCGTAATCACACAGATATTCTTATGCGAAGGAAAAATAGTTCACTCGCTTCATCCCTACAAAAGCAATATTTTTTAACTCTACTCTTAGACACATTGTTTGTGAAAACTCTAATAAGTAGCCTTCCATTTGTTTATCTTTTCAAATTAATGAATTTTTCTCTGCTAGCAATTATCTGAATACATAAACAATCTGTTAACCTTGCATTGTTTTTTAAATATTAGTAAGACATCCAGCGATACGTGATGATGAAAAAATATGAAGAGAGACTTAACTTGAATCTGTAAATCTGGAAAGGAAAGCTGTTTGTGAACTTCTAAATCGTCAGTAAAATGTGTAAAATTGATACAATATTTAGATTCTGGAATGGTAAACAAATAATATTCTTATTATGAGGCTTCAGTTTTGAATTTGAAATAAGGCAATTGTAAAATGTATGTTCTCATCAAAGAAAGATTGAATATCTATCATTGAATGAATGGCCAGAGCTAAAGGGAACTGATGAAGATTGCATGCAATATTGAAAAAGATTGAGTTTGGCAGGAAGCAAAACGCTGAATATGTGTGTGTGTAAATATATATCATGAAAATCTCATTTAGTATATTTTTTGCTTTACATCTTCAATATGAAAATGTATTTTGACTAAAGCATTGCTTAATTGTGCCTAATTAATTTTGAATAATTGTTTTAACAAATTGAAAGTGCTGCTTTCCTCTTGGTTGTTGATTTTAGAGAAAAATTAAATTTTAACTTGTTATATCATAGATCAAACCTCCTTTAGCCAATCACATTTTTTTTTCTTTATAATAATTTTATTTTTGATAAAATTAAATTAGTTTTCTCATTAAAAAATCAAAATGTCAACTATTGTTCACTATTGGTAGAATATATTATTTTATTGTTTAACTATTTTTGAGTTCTTAAGAAGGTAATGTATGAAAATTTTTATGCACATTTAAAAAAACAAAAAAAAACTCTGTTCATAACTAAAAAGGAAGGATAACTATCAAAAAATTTTATTGGCATTAATATTTCATTTTTGATTTCTTTTTATTTATAAATAATGCAATATTTATTCAGTGTTTTATAGTCCTTTTGCAATTTTTTAATGTACAACTAATATATAAATCAGATTTTATGTGCTGGATAGAGAGTAAATTTATTTTATTTCAGGCTTTAAATTAACTTATACTGTCCTGTTGAATTTTGATATATCACCCAACATTCTCTGATTTAAAGAGTGAACATGCCTTTTTATCTTTCAGGGTGTGATGAGTGCAGGAATACCATGGCCATTGTTACAAAACCAGTATTCATCTGATCATGTGTATCAAGATGATATTTGGAAAATGCTTCATTCACCTGAAGAAGTATGCAATTTTTTTGTTTCTATTAGAAAAGAACCTGTTCTAACAAAATAGCAGGATGTCTGTTTATTTTTTTCTGTTTTATTATCATTTTATAAAGTGTTTCAATGTTTTTTATCCTTTTTATTTGATGGTATTTTATATCTATGCTACAATATTTTGCTGATTGTAATTCAAAATTTGCACATGTGGAACAGTATTACCTTAAACTTTTTTCAAGTAATTTTAATTTATTCTTTCTCTTTAGTTTGTTCAAATTACAGTTTTGTTAATTAACCTAAATGTGTGTCATTCAAAGAATTCTGAGAAAAGAACATTAAACATTTTTCTGTCTGTGTATAAATATTGCAGGACACTTCCCCCCCCCCTTTAAAGAAAGGCTGCTTTGCTCAGAATTCTCTCTCTTTCTTTTTAATGATAAAAATACTATAGTAGAAGTGATTTACAATTTTCTTTCAAAATTTGTTTGGATGTTTTAGATTGATGGTTTTTGATAATTGGTTCCAGAATTTGAAAAATAAAAGTGAAGTATGTTCTTATAAAACTTAACATATTTGTTAAAAAGAAAAAAGATATAACTTTACAGATAATATTTATTAGCACTGTGTTTCAGACATACTAGCTAGAATATATTTATATATTGCATACTTTAAAACGATTTTCTTCTTAATAAAAGTTAGATCTTTTGTTTTAAAGATTTACACAATATTTTCAAGGTATAGGAATATCTTATCATTTTAATCATCAAAACTATTCTCTCCCTCTTTCTTTCTCTGTTATTCCATATAATCTAAGTGAGAAAAAATATTTAAGTAATTCCTGTACTTTCAGAACAGTGATTATTTTGCATCAAATTGAGAAAATTACTGAATAACATTATTAGCTTAATCTTTCATCCATATCAATAAATTATTTTGTAGTGAATCGCATTACAAAATAGTTGTTTTATTTGAATTGTATTATATAGTACATCAGCCATTAAAATTATTGTTTGTAACTATTGCGTATTTATAATTGTTGTTTATTCTGTAATATTTATGTTACTGCATAAAAATGCTTCATCTGTTTAGAGAATATAGGGAATATTACATTAATGATCATTTTTCTAATGCATATCTTGGTAGTGGAAATATTGCCGGAATTTTAATCATTAAAAGTACTTACATTTATTTCCAAAACGTAAATTTGCAGTATCCTAATTATTTGAATTGCTTAATATTTTTGCATGTTAACAAAGTTGCACAAATCTTTTCAATTATCAATTTCATATTTTTAAATATTGAATTGTAAAATGATGTTTCATATTAATTAAAAATATTTACTGGTTAATTATTTTTAATAATTTTCTTTCAGTCATGTGCTTTCAAAGCTGGGGTTCATTTTTCTCGAAATTATCCTTCAAGTTTGGACCACATAGAAATGTTACAAGAGCAAAACAAGTCAAAATATCCCAGCACTCCCTCTTCTAATGTGGGTCAAAATAAAACTGTTTTACATTCTGAAATAACACAAAATAAGGGAAAATCAAAACAATTAATGAATCCTTCAGAACTTTCAAGGCTTGAAGCTCTGAATTTCATGAGAGGTATTATGGATGAATGCACACATCTAGGCAATTTCACACCACCTGTTGATCCAAGTCTCTCCATTGTTGTAACGGCTGAACATGATGCATATGTTCCAAGAGATGGCATTAAATCCATTGGAGAATTGTGGGAAGGATGTGATATTCGTTTCATTGATGCTGGTCACATTACAGCGTTTCTTTTTAATCATGGTGTTTTCAGGTATGATTTTCACACTTATAATATGACATATATAAACTTATGGAATATATTATATTACCCAGTTAATTCTTGAATGATAAAAAAAAAAGTTCTTAAAAGTTATCTATTCTAATAGAAAGGATGTATGTTGACACTGTACAGTCTTAACCATTTGACCTAGAGGAACTAAAATTCAAATATATATTCTTTGAAAAGTGGACTCTTCCACCTTGAGGAATTTTTTTAAAAAATAAAGTATAACTTTGGTATTTTCCTACAATTATATAA
Source organism: Argiope argentata (assembly GCA_026289955.1). Lineage (NCBI taxonomy): Eukaryota > Metazoa > Arthropoda > Arachnida > Araneae > Araneidae > Argiope > Argiope argentata. The sequence continues at coordinate 2,229,360 of JAOUZG010043906.1, forward strand.
TTTAAAAACAAATAATTCAATTGTATCAATTAAACACAAAAATAAATTTTACAATATTTTAAAAATGATTCCGTTTTAATAATAGTAGAAATTTTGGGAATGTTAAAAAATATTTTTTAGTCTAATTTCTTACGGCTTTATTCTTTGTTTATAACAAAAATGAACGTGTGTTTATATATTGAAAATCTATTGGACAGATTATTTGACCTAGAACTAAATCTTGCTTCTAAAGTATGGAAATATTAATCTAAGCTCTTACCTATTTTTGAAAGTAAAAATGTGCAAATAGGTGGGGTTTTTTTTATTAATTAAAAAATCAAGCAAATTTTTGGCATTTTAACTGTGATAACTTCCAAAAATATTACAATACATAAATGATTTCTTCATTATTTTGAAAAATTATCTTTCCAATGACATCCAAGTTTTAATTATAAATAAATTTTCTATTTTAAATAAATTTTAAGAAATTAACCTTGTTTCCCTTTGTAAAAAGTAAAATCTAACCTGCACATGCTTTAAAAAATTAGTTTTTAACAATGCATTGACCTAATCTTTTAAGCTCATCAAAGTTAACTGCTACTCAATATTAAACATAAAAAATAATAGTAATCATGTTTGAATAAAATGAAATAATTGTGAAATGTGATATTTTCTTTAAAAGTAGATGTGAGGAAAAGTTTTCTGGGACTTTTTACAGTATCTATAGTATTGATTCAGAAGTTCAGTTTTATTTAAGACAAACATTGCTCAATATATACAGGACATCCACTCTAATCAGGATATAATTGTTAACTTATGAAATTTCATTAATTGGCATTTACATCTAATTAAAAACATGGTCTAAATGAAGTAAATAATTATATTTTATATAGTTTAAATCAATAAATATTCTGTTGAATTAGGAATTCTACCCTTTTATACAGAACCTTTGCTTTTAGAGACATATTTCATTAAGTATTCGGCAGATATTATTAAATTTAGAAAAATGTCCACTCTTTTTATGAAAGAAACAGATTTAGTTATGAAAATTTTAATATGCTCTTTATTCAAAAACTTGCGATTTCAGACATCCGTCAACCATCTTTAAGAAAATAAGCCAATCAACACCTTGAGTTTCTTTAAAATTGATTGCTTTATAACTTCATTACAGTTGATTGTAGAAAATTAAAGCATCACATTTTCAAGATTGTTGTGCTGAATATAAGACTGGAGGACTGCATAAAATTTAGACTCAATAATTTTTTTAAGTTTATTTATAGACCAAAGATAAATGAAGTGCTGTTATTGATGTTGTATGTCTTTGCAAAAGTAAAACTAAAAACTAAATGTTATGATGAATCAGATAAATTTTTTGTTGAATACTTTTTGAGATATTTCATAAAGTAGAAAAAAAAAATCTGTAGTACACATAAGACCTTAATGCCAAATGTCTTTGTTTTCAGTAACCACATTAAAAAAAAACATACTCAGTAAAAGTATGTCATTATATTAATTGCAATTTAATCATTTCCACATTAATTTATAAATTTGAAATTTTGCAGAAGCTAATTTCTTCTATTTTGAAACTGGAGAAAGATAGTACAGTAAATATAGTAAGATTTTTATTATAACTTGAGTTGTATGAGTGTCTTAATTTGAAACTAAAAAATATGTTACTGAAGAAGCTATTAAGAGTCTTAATAGTATATATAAAATATCAGTGGAAAGTTTTAATGAGCAGTTATCCTTAGGAACCTGCTGGTCACCAAAGATTGTTGGTATATAACATGTAGATTTAGCTCATTCAGCAAATATACTGTTTGAATGTTCAAATTTAATGTGTTATTATTTTTATTTTTTTAGAGATGCTTTCCGTAGCAATTGAATGGCATTTCCTCCTTGCTTTTTTTTTTTTTTTTTGGCATTTTCTTGAGATTTAATATTAATTGTTAGAATGAAAAATAATAACCAAATGATAAAGATAAAGAAGTAACATTTATTTAAATTGTTTTTATATAGAAAGCTGATAGCACAAATTTCAAGTGTAACATAAAATTTCCTATTTTATTGCAACAGCTCTTTTTATATTTCCTATTTCATGAGAAATATAAAAAAAATTTTGTTGATGATCCTACATTATTTGTCCTATTTTTTGCTTTATTTTACTATTAATAACTGTGTGTGTGTTTTCTCTCTTCCTAATTTTGGTTAAATGCCATTACTTCAATTGTCAAACATTTTGATTGTCTTGCCTGTTTTTTCTGTATTTGAATTCTCTGTGGAGATTTTCAGAGACATCATAGGTGCCAGTTAAAACATAAATATAAATTTTGGTTATTGTATAGATTTTGAAGTGTTATATTTTATTTAGTTATCTATTTTGTATCTCTTATAAACCATATGGATGTTAGCTAAATCCTTCTTTTTCAACAATGAAAGAAATCTTGCAATAAATATATATATCTTAATGTTATGAATTTGGTCCTACCATTCATTCATGAGGTGACCAGCGGCCTTGAATAGACAACCTTCTAAAAGCTGTTGTGGCAACAAAAGTCATTGGAAGCATTGAATACAACAACCAACTATTCACATTCGCTGGCCATATACTTGAGGTAAAATGGACCGCTCGTCTATCCACTAACTCACTTGTGGGGGAGCATGCGGTGAAAGCTTCATAAGATTACATCTTCCAAACACAATTACATTTATCTAGTGGCTATGTTACTTAACTACAAACCCTAATGTTGGGAGTTTGGTCCTAGAGCTATCCACAAACTAACTTTTTTTTTCAGTTTATATCTTTTAGATCTTAGAATAAAGTTTTATATATCTGAAGAATATATAAAACTTTGATATTCTACTATACCATGAATAATTTTTTTAATCACTACAAAAATTGATTATTGCCGTGGGTAGAGAAAAATGAAAAGATTTTTTTTTTTTTAATGTATGGTTTTCCTAAAATTATTTCCTGCTCTTTGAATATCATTTTGATGCAAAATTATAGCAACTACCACTATTCTAATTCACTATTCTAATCATAATGTTTTAACAATGGAGCAGCAGGAATTTCATATTAAATTAGCATTAATAATTACTTAATTTTCTTTTTTTATTTTTATGTTATAATAAATGTCAAACATTCTCAACAAATCAAGTTAATTCTATATTTGATGACTTTCTTGTGTGTACTTTTGTGGATAAAACTTATCATTATTCTAAATCATATTTTTATATAGAGAGAGATAAGGGAAGAATTATCATTTATTTTAATTGCATTTGCAAATACTAATGATTTTATGTATGTATATTTGTAGGAAAGCCATAATTGATGCCTTTGATAAAACTGCTCAGAAGTATTATGGGCAGAGCATACTTAGTGACAGCTCAAAAATTGAACAAGACATCAAATCATGAGTTTATTTCCTTTTGTAAAGGATTCTACTTTGGAATAATACTTGCTACTTTTTTTATATAATTAAGTGCATAGTCATGTAAATAATTTGTAAATGTCCTGTGATTTTTAATTGTGAAATAGTTATATATATATATATACTTGTTTTTGTTGAAATTTCTTCTTTTTAAGCAAAAAAAGCTGTTTTGCTTGTAATAATTTCCATGTAATTTAGACGTCAATATTTTATGGAATTGTTTTTAATAAAGTCAACCAACAAAGATTTTATTAAAATGCACCATTGTTTCAATTTATTAAAATAAAAATATTGTTTTGAAATTTTGCTAATATCTTTAATTTGTGTGTGAATATTTTTGTTTAATTAGCTGTAATAAGTGAGCAAAACTGATTTTCTATCTAGGATGCAGGAGTTCTTGGAAATTATTAGACTTTTTCTGCTTAAGGACTCTATGCATTAAATTGTTTTTTACTTTATTTAGTGACAAATTTAGGGATAAAAATTAATACCATATTTTTTTTCTCAATAAAGTTCTATGTAATTAATGTTTTATTTACAAATGTCCTTTTAGAAAAATTATACTGTTAGAGTTATATGGTTTTATATAATAGTTTGAGCTCAAATTGTTATCAAGTGATACAGGGTTCCTAAAAACGTCTCAAATAAAATATTAATTGTTGTTAACAAATTTCTTGAAATCTATGAATAACCGTATCATCTATGAATAATATAATTAGAACTTTACCCAGTATTGGTTAATGAAAAATACAGAATAATGAAAACAACAAAATAAATTATTTGTTTGTAACTGTAGTATTTTAAAGTACTATATGTCATTTTAAAATTGTGTTCTAAGCTGTCAATTTCTTGTAAATACATTAAGATTACATCCTGTGCCAATAAGCATTTTTTTTCATAACTGTGCTTTCTGAAAGAAACAAAGAAACAAGTTTTCAATCATCACAATTATAAACACATTACTGTACGATATTGTTTGAATCCTAAATACTGTTAGATATTGTTACAGAATTAAACATTAATTGTAAACATACTTTTAAAAGGGTATTTAATAATAGCCTAAAGAGCAAAAGAAATTTGCAATAAGGTACCTCTATAGCATTGCTGCCTCCACCTCTTGTTGACTATTGATAGTTTCGAAGCAAAACTATATTTATGTATTTCTGAAGATTTTTTAATTAGTTAATATTACTGGCTGAATTTTAAATTTGATTGGGCAAACAATTGAGATTTAATTTTGTTTAACTGATATCTTTTCTAATAAATTTTGAAATAGGTAACCTTTTTACATACACATTTTTTTAATTACTATTTTTAAGTTGTGTTTATTATAATAGATTTTCACGGTATTTTTTAATTCATTATATATATATATATATATATATATATTCGTTTTTGAATGTAACAATCTCATTCTAGTGTCTTTCAGAGTTATTCCTTTGAGTTAACTTACTCTTCCCCCATCTGTTTTGTATCAACATTTCTAGGTCATTTCAAAAGAAAACCGATTTCAATGTACTTGAACTGAAATATCTGATGATGAAAGAATTGCAATTATGAGTGAGGGGAAAATGCCTGTTGATACAACTCTAAAATGGTGCCATAAACAATTCCAATCCTTGAAACTCGACTGATTAATTTCCAATCATTCAGGTAGCATAATATTTTAAAATCGAGTTTATTATAAATGTTCATAATAAAATGAATGAATAGATTGTCTCAATTATCCAAACAATTCAAATCAAAATGTTAGAGGAAATAAACACAATCCTCGGGATCTTCGAAAAAGTTGTAGAGCCATTGTTGTATAATGTGACGGTAATGGGTAAACTACGCAATAGCTTTCATGGTTTCATACCCTTCAGAGATTCCCTTAGGGAGGGAGCTCGTAATTGAGGATGAGATGCTTCCAGCATGATGATTGGATCCCGCCAACCTTGGAGGCTACTATAATAGGTGGAGGTTGGACTCCTCCCGTGGATGATGGGACGTACTTAGTACCGGGAGTGTTTTACCGTAGCCCTGCGATGACCATTAGGACTCAACCACAGTTCCTGTCAGTGTTGTGGATGTGACGGTCCGGTCATTCAGTTTTATGGTTATTTCATGTGCCTTCGTGGCGGGTCAGAGAGTCTGTCAATGACTTACCCTTCAGAGATAACCAAACTTCAATGTACAATAATCAGGCAAAAATCCCAGAAGCTTATGAATGAAAAAAATACTTCTTTGCTATGAATTTTGATATCAGTGCATATGATTCTGTTATCGACAACCTTATCTTTAAATTCTTATACAGCTTTCTATAACAGGCAACATGGCAAAGTGGTTGTCCAACTTCCTACAAGCCAGAACCTTCTAGATTCACTGGAGGGACTCCATTTCTAGAAACAGAACTCTGAAAGAAAGGTTACTTCAAGGCAGTGTTCTTTCACCAATTCTGTTCTTTTTCTTTATGCATGATTTCCATGAAACCATAGAGGAAGGGGTCGAATGTATTCTCTTTACGGATGATATTTTTGTCTTCTGCAGCCATCATTCTTGGGAAATCGGTATAAAAAATATAGAATACTAGAAACATTTACAATTGGTGTAATTATTGGAAACTAGAAATTACTCCAAATAAAAGAGTAATAACTGAATTGTCCAAGAAAAAAATCACAGCTTATTCATGCATCTCTTATGCGGGCACCCTTTTAAATGGAATGAAACGAATAAATTTCTTGGTATTTGTTTTTCTAAAAAGAATCAAAACTCAGTAATCTTTAAAAATCTCAGAAATCATTCATTTGAAAAAAATAAATTGTCTCAAAATATTCGCATAAAAAAAATATGGCCCCAGAACTAAGGATATTATTAATATCACAAAGAATAGTATTTTCAGCATATTTTACTATAGTTGCATCATAATTAACAGGTTTTTTGAGACACAGTTTAAAGCATACAACTCGATCCAAACCATAGCTCTGAGAACTGCGTTTGGCCTTTCAAAATGAATCCCGAATGTTGTACTTTTGAAATTTGCTTCTTAAGAAATTCTTTCAGAAAAAATTAAGCGACTGGTTTCCCAGTTTTTTATCAAGGAAACAGCTAATGGTGTACATTCTCCATTTCTAACAGAACACTCCAATATTAATCAAGAAGTTCAATTAACTACCAAAGACAAAAGATCCATGTCGTTTATTCTTAAGAATTTAAACGTCTCTACCAGCCAAATCAATGTCTTGCCTGAAAACACATTGACTAACTCTAATGAATTTGAACTTTTTCTTATGGATTTTAAATTTCAAAATAAAAATTTATTTTGATTGAAATTAATAATTATTTTTAGGAATACATTCGGAATTCTTTTCCAGATCATTTTATTATTGCTACTGATGCATCCAAACTTCCCCAGCACACTGAATTTTCTTCTGTATAAAAATTCATGTTTCTAGTCCATTCTGTTAATTCCATTTTTACTGCAGAAAGTTTAGCCATTTTCCGAAGCATTAAATGTTCTCGTTGTTCCTGGAAAAGAGTGTCCGATTCTTACAAATAGCTAAACTCTTAACAACAACAAAAAAATCAAACCAAGAAGCAATCCTCCGATTGCTTTGAAATTTCGTATGTAGCCATTTTCCGAAGCATTGGATATTCTCGTTATTCCTGGAAAAGAGTGTCCGATTCTTACAGATAGCTAAACTCTAAACAACAACAACAACAAAAAATGACAAACCAAGAAGCAATCCTCCGATTGCTTTGAAATTTCGTATGCATGAGTGTTTTGACCAGATCTGCAAATGATAAAATTTTGATGTCCAATGAATGAATAGTTTTATCTCTAGCGCATCGGAATTTCACATCCAGCAGATATATATAAGAAGCAGTTCTTCAACGGTTGTTAAAACTTTCGGTTTGATTGCAATTCAGATTACCTTTCAACAACTTAAAAAATGTCTCGCTGCAGGGTTCGTGCTCATGAGCAATTGTCTGAGTTTCATAGAGGTCGTATCATTGGATTGAAAGAGGCCGGTTGGACAAATTGGAGAATCGCTCGTTATTTGAGTCGAAGAGATGTATCGATTCAAAGATGCTGGCAAGGATGGGTGGAAAATGGCCGTCAGCGTCAGGATGGTATCGGTCAACCTAGGGCCACAACAGATCGTGAGGACAGAGTGATTGTCCGTTTAGCTGTCACAGCGCCTTCTTCATCTCTATTAACCATCAGACGTTCAACCCAAACATCAGTGTCTACCATGACCATTCACAGACGGCTGAGACAGCGAAATATACGCTCGTGCCGACCGTTACGCCATCTGCCACTCACTCCTGCACACTGCTGAGCCAGATTACAGTAGTGCATGCCTCGATCAGGTTGGAATGATGCCGCCTGGGGACGTATAGTCTTTAGCGACGAATAACGCTTCCAACTGAATCTTGACGATCATCGAAGATGTGTTTAGAGACACTCCTGCACACTGCCGAGCCAGATTACAGTAGTGCATGCCTCGATCAGGTTAGAATGATGCCGACTGGGGACGTATAGTCTTTAGCGACGAATAACGCTTCCAACTGAATCCTGACGACATCGAAGATGTGTTTAGAGACACACAGAGCAGAGGAGGGGGGGGGGTCTTCTTTCACTATAGCACCGCACACCGGCCCTCGGTATTATGATATGGGGTGCCATTATCTTTGATAGTCGGACCTCTTTGGTCGTCATAAGAGGTACAGTTACTTCACAGAGGTACGTCGACGACATCCTAAGACCTGTTTTGCTAACGTTCCTTTTGCAGTTTGCTATCGTTCCTCGACTGGTTTTTCGGCAGGACAATGCCACACCACATAAGGCAAGTGTTGCTATGAACTGTCAGCAAGCTTGTCAAACACTTCCTTGGCGTGCCAGATCACCAGATCGCTCTTCCATCAAACATGTCTGGGATATGATGGGAAGGCGATATTGGTCTATACCACGGCTTGTGGCAGCTTGTATCCAGGTTAGAGGCGGGTCAAGACCTTATTGAACTTGTTACTGTAACTCTGAAATAAATTATTAAATTGTTCTGAGATTTTAATCTTTTACTATTCTGTACATTGTATTCCTATCCACCAATTTTCGTCTGAATCAGGAAAACTCCTTGGAGGTCGTTTTTTCTTCTTTTTTTCGTTATAGAATGTATTAAGTAATCACATCGTTGAAGAATATTTCCTCAGTCGCCAAAAACTATCCAACGCATAGCATCCAAAGGTGAAAATTTAAACCAAACTAAAGAAAAAAAATATCGTTAATGTGGGCACCTGGTCATTCGAATATATTTCGGAGCGAGCTTGCAGATCGTCTAGCCAAAGGAGTTACAGAAAATACACCATAGATTGCATGAATTTCTCCTGAAGATATTGTTTCAAGCCTCAAAAAAAGAGACGCATCAGATCACAATCAATAATTATTTTAATTATTAATAATTATAGAAATAATAAATATTTCATTTCTTTAGCATGAAATATTTATTCATCCCAAGCATTAAAGCACTGTTTGCCTGGTCCAAAAATCAGATGAAAGATGTCTTGGATTAAGATTAATCAGCAAAACAATTATAATAACAAGACTGTTGAATCGTTTTACCCTTTATACAGATTCTCTTTGTTTCAAATGTAAGAGCATAAATGATATTGAACGCATAATAGTCTCGGGACTGAGCTGACTTCATTAACCGTTAACTGACTGAAACTTCAATTTGCGTGTGTGTGTGCTCGCTTTCTTGTATTTAATATTTTTTTTGTTCTATATATATGAAACAGGAGATAACAGCCATTGTTGCTATAAATCCCAATACATTATTTCTTTCAAGCTTTCAAGACATCTTTTTCTCTGTGGCGCGAAAATTTTGGAAACATAATTCTCACATGATAATACTGTAATGAATTTTGTGTAAATTAGATATAAATGTAGGGTATCCCACGGAGCTATTTTGTTTAACCATCATTTGTGTTTTCATCTTTTCTTTTATCAACATCCGATTGTAGATTTAACTTAATTGTAAAAGGTTAGAACATTTCAAAGAGGACGATAATTTTAATTAATACAGCATTCCAGAACAACTCCATCTTTCGCGATTTCGTAGTACAGATACAATTAATATTCATGCAGAGGCCTACTAACCACTCTACGATAAAAACGTTTTCACGCACCAGTGCTTCGTGCTCCTTACATTTGGTAAGATGTGTTTCAGTCATATAATGTACTTTTCATAAACTTCCAACGTCCTCTTAGAGGAAATAATCTAACTTTCTGTTTTCTCAATATTTCTATGTTTTAATCCATTTAATATTTGCCTGTAAATACTTCGTCTTCTAAATTTTCCCCTTTAACTCAAAATAAATTCCTTTTTTTAAAGAAGTATCCGCATCATTCTTTTGCATTATTTTAATCTTGGCTTCAAACTGAACCCGTAAATATTAAAAAAATCCCTGAATAGGAACGCCACTAAAACACCCACTATCTGAAGAGTCTAATATTTTTGGAAGATTTGGTTGGACTCGCACATAAATGCTGTAAATTTTTATGAATTGTTATGTAAATACTGTAAATAGTTTACTTGTATAAAATTAATTGTAATGGAATCGTGCTTCGGCGAGAAAAGACCGTTTTAAGAGGATTTAGAAGATCGCCATATTTCACTAATTTGGTGATATAGGCATGTAGTGTGTTGGCGACGTAATGAGGTGGTTTTATTAGTGGTTTACTAATAGTTTTTATTACATGCTAAATGTGTTGTAGAAGCTAAGAAATAAATATCTGTTCTTGAGAATGATGGAGAAATTTCTAGACTCGTCCGGTATAAGCTAAAGGTCCCGCCCACTTTAGTGGGATACTACTTAAAAGGTGGAGCTTAAGTAGTTAATTGAGTTCGGTGGACAAGCTACGTTGGTTCTCTTAGCTTGAGAGAGTGGCCTTTCTCTGAGACGCGCGTTATAAAGCTTTTCTGTTAACCGAGATTAGAGGATTAAATATAGTTAATTCGCTTCGAATTTTTAGCTTGTGGGGTCTATATTTAATACGCGTTTTTATAGACAATAAAGTCTGCATCTTCGCATTATTCCTGAGTAAAAATTTTATTAGACTTAAAAAAACTTGACTGAAATAACAACTTTTTAGGGAAGATATCTGAAAATAAGAACAGCAAACATATTTTTATCTGTTATGTATATAATTTAAATGTGGATAATATATTCCAACAGCAAGTGAGGTGATAAGAAAAATTACAAACATCGTCGAAATATAATCAATAAATGCTATATGAAAATAGAAAATGCAATCCTTTTTTTCTACACTTAAAACATTATTAAAATATTGAACCTGTATATACAGTATAGCAGAAATAATTGCACAATGCCTGGAAATTGCAGGCTAAAAATTAAGTCATTATTCGCAATATCTTCCCAGTATTGTACAATACTGGAATCCAATATGGAACATTATAACAATTCTTAAATATTTTTCAGGGAATATTTAGTTCTTTTTTTAATTCCACATTATTATATAGAATAAAGTACTAAATCAGTTTTTCTAATGTCTATGAAAACGTATGGATCACTTCATATAAGTGATATATTGATCATTGATATCAATCATTAACCATATCTCAAATTACAAAACCAGATCATTAGTTTCTTCCTTTTTCTAACAGAAATGTTAAGGTAATCTTATTCAGAAATTTTTGTATGTCGTCTAGATTGTAAAACGATAAAAAGGCTTAAGTTACTAAAAACTGTAATTATTATGTGATTAATGATGCTTAACTTCATTATCTAAATAACATAAAAGACAAAAAAAAGCTTTGGCCTGCTTTAGATTTTTTTAGTTTTAATTACTTTATTCTGAATTATATATATGTATTATGATATTATATATCTATCACAAGAGAGTGAAATAAAGTATAAACTGTTCTTCACGACTCAGCTGACTTTTAAAGGGGGAGGGGAATCATATCAAAATAACTTTTACTTCCGGTTTGTAATTTGGCACATCCGCTCTGGTATTTGATTGAACGAAACCTCTTTGTTTTGTTTTTCATCAGTTGTTTGCTCCAATAATTTTATCAACTACTTTCTCCTCATTATCGCTGTAACAGATTTCATAATTGACGAAATTCAAGTTGAAAAGTTGCGAAATTTCTACAGTTTAAATGTGTATAACTGAGGATTAAATTAGTTTTAGAAAGTTTTCATTCAATTTTAGAAAACAATTTAATAATATGGGTTGGAATACTTTGTAACTATTTATGTCTAATTTTTAAAATGAAATTAACTTGTTAATTATTGCCGTAACTATAATTTGAAGAAGCAAATATATAACGCACGTTCTTGGAGATCGAAATGTGTCATTCTTACAGATGTTTTATAGTTCTAGAAACGACGAAATACAGTTCTTTCTGATAGGATCGTTTAATTTATTGAATGACATGAATTACACGATTAATGCTTTATATTTTGAGTGTGATTAGTAATTACTTGATAAAATTGAAATGGAAGATTGGAATCAAGGTGGAAATTTTATAAATAAACCAATTCGGGGGTGGTTGCATCCCGATAAAAAAATTGCTGACAGTGGAATTAGTTATGGAGTTAGGGTAAGTAAATGTTCTGCTCAAATTTTTTGAGTTATTGAGACTGTATGGCGCATTCTATGGATCATTATACAATGAAAGTGCCATTAAAGCTTATATAAATTTACTTTTCTATAATATGTATTATTTTTTATGTGCTTATATATACATCATGTGTGTTTTTAAATGTGTACTTATTTATTTAATATATGCTGTATATGTTTTTTTTTATTTAGTATATAGGCTGCTTAGAAGTAAATACTTCAATGAAGAGTTTAGATTTTGATACAAGATCATTAATTGCCAAGTAAGAAACCTTGACAGCTTCTTAGCAAATAATTAAAAAAAACACAATTACATTTATGTATGTAAATAAAGTATATAATTTAAAATAATATCAATTCAGAGGATTTTACTTTTATAAAATTTAGTAATCAGTATCATTATAATATTTCATTTGGTACTTTTGCAAGATTTAATGACAACATTTAATTTGATGATTTTAGGGAATGCATCAATAAATTATGTGAAGTAGCTGGACTTAAAACTCCTGATAAAAAAAGAAAAGTAAGGATTTTTTTTCTGTGAAATAAAATTTTAAAAATCTATATTGAAATGTACAAAATTTTCAATCATTTTTTTCTTTAAAATGACACTTCAGGTTGACAAGAGGCTTCTAAAGATGCTGGCTGAGAAACCTAATATGGATCATGCTGGTGCTAATGTTAACTTAACAATTACAAGCTCATATTTAAATCTGGTATCAATGGAAACCGGAGAAGTGAGTAAATATTTGGATGTTGTGTTTTATGTATTTATCTATAGATTATATCTAATGTTAAATTTCTGACTAAGGGTTCAGAAATTTAAAAAAAAAAAAAGATTTTTCTGTTTCCTAAAAAAATAGGTTTGTAAAAATAACAAATTCTACGAGTGATAAAATGTTAGAATAATATTAAAAAAATTATCAACATATAATTGATTATATTGTTGTATTTTAATTATGTCCACCCAATTATTAGAATATTTATAAAACAAAAATATATTTGCACCAATTTGGTTGTTAGGCAATCTGAATATGTATTTTTTTTAAAAATCTTTTACCACATCATAATGTTGATAGAGTTTTAAATAAAATCCTAAAGTAAATCATTAGCATGTTAAAAATTTACTGAAATAATAATCCCATTAAAAGATGGACACTTCAGAATGTGTATTGTATTGGGCTGCTAAATTAACTAAATTCACCACTGATTATATCTACTGAATTTCTTAGCAAAATTACTTAATAATTATTAGAATGGGCTTTTTTAAAAACATAATTGAGTGTTATTATCTGTGTTTTATAAAATTTACATCTGTTTGGATTGAAGAGGGATTATCTAGGGTGAAAAGTCACAAAAGGCATGATAATATTGAATTTATGTGATTCCATTTCGGAATGAAAAAGGGTAGAGAGGATATTTGTATTTATTTAATATACAGCTATTAAATTACCATTCCAAGTCTCCTACCACTACCACCATCAACAACAACAAAAAAGCAAATTAAAGTAATTTCATTCTTCTCTTGTTTTTTTAAAAACATTTGTTCAAGTTATAACAGTGAATTACTGTAATTTTTACAAAATTTGCACATTATCTAGTAGTATGTAAAAAAAAGTAAAAATGAATATTAATTAGTCATACAATTAATCATATTAAAATTACTAATATTCCTATTTTAACTGTTTCTTATATAGTATTTTTTTAATGGAATTCTACTTGGAATTACTTTTGGATTACACCTATAAAAATTACATAATTAATAAAATTTTGTCACAAGGATTTAATTTATTTTGTTTGGAATTCTGTTATTGGAAAGGCATTAAATTCTTTTAATGCCTTTAATGTTATGTTTAATGTTTACAAATGATCTTGAAATCTGTAGCCATTAAGATATGCATTTAAGTGATTATTTTCTGAGTGTATTATTCATTGGAATTTGTTTTCTTCCAATTTTTTTTTTTTGAATTTATTGCAATTTATGTATATTTTTGTCTGTGTTAATATTTTTCCATTAAATTTATATGATAATCTGTATTTTTATCGTTTATTTATGGATTGTTTGCTGTATCTCATGAGATGATATAAGAATTAGAAGAACGTTAGAGTGAAATTTATTTATTTATTTTCTCTGAAATTATGAAATTGGTTATATCAATTCTAGTGTTTTTGCAGATGAGAAATTTCTTGCATGTAAAAGCAATAGAATGCTCAAAGACTTTTATATAGTGATATGCTAAATCATCTAATGTAATAATAGTTTATCCAGATATTGTAACATAACAGGATGAATTAAAAAAGAAATGAATGTATATCTAATGCGGCTTTTGGCTCCTGTGAGTGATTTGCTGTCGAGAATTTTCAGAATTTTTATTTGAATTGCAATTTTTTAGTCAAAATTTTGCTGATCAATAAATTTAACTAATTTAATTTTAAGATGCATAAAAAATATGTTTGCTATAAATATATTGATTTTAGATTTCATCAGCAATATGACATTGTTATAGTATGTCTAACATCGTTAAGACTTCTTAATTTTGCTTTTATTTGTAAAAAATGCAACCTTTATCTCAACATCACCAGTGATTTTTTTTTTATTGAAGTTGTAGAATAGACATGTTTTCTTCAATTTCTCTCCCTCTCTCTCTCTCTCTTTATTTATTTATTTATTGTAAAATTTACTGATTTTTCATGACCAAGATTTTGTAACTTATGTGATTAAAGATAAAAATCATGTTTATACCATCCTGAAACTACTATTTGAATGTATAAATATGTTAGTATTCTGCACAATCTCAATAGCATTATGAGTTGTGATATTGAGTACGTCTCTTGCTGCAGCTTAAAGTAGCTAAAATTTGTTCAAAGCTGTTTAGTTTATAATTTGATAAATGAACTTGCAAAGCTGCTCCATATATATAAATTTGAGGAAATGACATTTCTGTAGAAGTTGAGGTAATCCATCAATAATTATAAGGAAAATCTGAAACTGACTCTTATACCTGTTAAATCTGATTCACTTACACAATTTATTTTTGCCTCTCAATTTTTTTTCCTGGCTGTTTGGATCTATCATCTTTTTTTTCTGATAATTTTTTTAAGTAAATTCTTTTTGCTTATGTATTAAGAATTTTTGTTTTTATTTCTATTCTTGTAGATCATTTATTCTGGTAAAAATAGTAGTCTTTCAAAGAGAAAATTAAACCAGTTTAATTTTTTATTGTACATTTTAAAATCAGTATGTTCATGTTAATTGATATTCTGTCCTTATAATTGCAATTATTAATCTATCCTTATTAATGAGATCAAATATTGAAAAACAGTTTTGTTTTAGTAATAGCAATAAAACTTCTTTTTAATATGTCTTAAAATATTTGCTTATATCTGAATTGATCAGTCATCTATGCAGTGGACTAAATTATTATTTTATCCCAACTAAAGTTTTCCTTATTATATTCTATTCTAAAATGATTCATTCATATTTATTAGATAACTGTATTTATATGCCCTTATATTTTTCTCATCAATATTAATGTCTGAAGGTTAATAAACTGTTGAGAACACTGACACCTTTTTTTTTACTGAACATTATTTTAAGATATATTTAATGATGATGATGATATGTCCATGCAAAAACCTTAAATGTCCCTGAAGCTGTCAAGATATACTTAATATTTTTATAATTTGAATTTTTATTTTTAATAATTTATTTTTATTATTGAAGGTTATTGCTTTTCATGAGATGCCTAAAATATCTTTTGCTTCTGGAGGAGATACAGTAAGTATTTATTTACATTTTTTAAATATATTAAAATAAAATAAAATTTTAGCTTATATATTATTAGTTGAATTTTTTTTTCCACTTTGCATGTGTAAAAATAATTTTAAATAATACTTTCAGTGGAAGTTTATTATTTAAAATTATTTTCTTGTTTTAATTTCAGGATACTATGGATTTTGTCTCTTATGTTGCTAAAGACCATCGATATGGTAGAGCATGTTTTGTATTAGAGTGTGGAGGTGGCCTAGCTCAAGATGTTATTACAACTATTGGCCAAGCTTTCGAATTACGTTATAAGCAATTTCTGAAAAAGACTCCTACTACTAGAAGTGAAACAGATCAGTAAGTTTCCTCATTTGCTAACTTCTCTGAGTTTATGTATTTTTCTTTACTTATCTATTATTAATTGATATAAGTCATGAGTAATTTTTAAGCTAATGTAATCACTTTCATTGCAAAGTATTTAAAGTGTATGGGCAATAAATCCAAATAGAGTTTAAATACATGAATCTTAGGAATTCAAATAAATACTTGTAATGGGTATTTTTGTTAGATTTTTTGTTACCAATTTAGAAAAGCAACCCAGAACATCACTTTGAAATGAAGCACTTCATAAAAGCTCTAAAAAAACTTCTTTTTTTTTTCATTTGTTAGTAGTAAATTCATTTATCCATTTTCAATTTCTTTACTCAAGTTTGCTAATTTTTTTTTTTCATGCAGAGCTTGTTTCTCATATCAGTTTGTTAGAATTTATTGTTTTAAAATAGCATAAAGCATTATTTCACTTCTGATTTAATAATCCATTTAATTTATTTAAATATAAAAATAGTGCTTCCAATTACAATTCCCATTTGGAATTATAAGATTTTAATTGAATTGTAGCATTACTGTATCAACTAATGGAAAGTAACCCTAATTACAGCATAAATGTTCTTTTGCTGTTCAGAATGATGTATCATTCACTTATATCCATTATCATACTATAAAATAATTTAAATTAGTAAATTTTTCAATTAATTATGTGTTGATTTTTAACTTTTCATATATCTTTAAAAATTTAGTAAGTATTAAATTGTCAGACTAAGGCACTGTAGGAAACAGTAATTCAATGTTTAAAAAATAAAAGTGTAGAGGATTATAAATCATATATATTGTTGCATTTTTAGCGTAGCGGGTTCGGATTGAATGGACTTTGTATGAGGACAGCACAAACAAATTTATTTACAGCTATTTACAGTTATTTACAGGATAATTAATAAAGTAAAAATTTCAGATAAATACAATCCAACAGTCAACAGTCAATTACAGCGTAAATCCAAGTCTTATGTACGATAAAAACAGACTGCAAAACAGCTATCGTATAGCACAGATACAGTAAATCGCAGCGAGCTCAACAGCAAACGCAAACACAGCTCACAAATCCTTTAGTCCAGCGAGACGCTTTTTATTTCAGAGCAAACTCTCAACTAACTCGATCAAATCACTATAGCAACTAACTACTCGCTAGTGGTTGGATTATTGGGGCTCCTAGCCCCGGCAGGGGCTTATCCCCAGTCATGATGAAATGCTTCCACATTGCTTTCAGCTACATACGTGACCGTCTGCGAAGTGGACTGGAAAAGTTCTGCAGGCCCTTAAGTAGTAGTTGTTGAGGAGTAGGGGTGGGTGAGTTGGCGAGAGTCAGGACAGGTTTTGATTGGCTATTTAGGGGTGGTGGGTTTGGAGTTATGCACCTTGCGAGAACTTAAGACTTAGAGCTGATTTAAATCATCAAAAATAAGAGTTTAAGTATGGAAAAAAGAAAAAGTTAAAAATAACAAAAGTTAAATTACAATATTGGAAATGAGGTGAGATTAGAGTAAAATATTTCTAGGTCTTCTGACTTTAATGTTTGGTGTATATCTGGGGATATTAAGGATGGCTTCATTATTGATTTTTTCCAAGTCTTCAAAAAATTTAGTTGCAAGTTTTTTAAGAAATTTTTTAAGTGGAGGATAGTCTAGTGCAAGGTACATGTTTTTACTTGGCATGTACCAATGCATTTTGCAGATATTTCTTAGAAATCTGGTTTGGAGTCTTTCGACATGAATTAGATTGGATTTAGGCGCATAACCCCACACAGGGCAAGCATATGTAATTACTGGACGCAAATAGGCGGTGTAAATAAGTATTTTATTTTTCCTGGTCATTTTGGAGTCTCGAGAGATTAAGGGATATAATTTACGAGTTAGGTCTCGAAACTTGTTGGTTAGATAATTAAAGTGGGGCTTCCAAGTTAATTTACTGTCTAAAATGACTCCTAAATATTTACATTCCTTAGACCACGGGATGTTTTGATTTTTAATTTGAAGGGGGCGGAATTTCTTAGCTTTGTATCTACTAAAATAAATGGCTTCAGTTTTTGACGCATTAATTACAATTTTCCACTTGGAGAACCAGTCCTCAAGAGATTTAATATGTCTATTAAGAGCTATTGTAATGTAATTTGGATTGTTGTTGCGCGCTAGTATTGCAGTATCATCTGCGTACATGCATAATATGGTATTGAATTGTTTCGGGATGTCATTTATGAAAGTAGAAAAAAGAACTGGCCCCAGCTTGGATCCTTGAGGAACACCAGCTAAAATCGGTTTTATAACTGAGAAAACATTGTTCAGTTTAATCCTGAAGGATCTGTTGCTGAGGTAAGATATTAAAATTTTGATTAGGTGCGGAGGTATATTGTAGTTTATTAATTTGTAAATAAGGCCTTCAAGCTAAACTCTGTCAAAAGCTTTCTGTATATCGAGAAAAACTGCTGCTGAGTATTGTTTATTTGAAAAGCCTTCTTCTATGAATTCAGTTACCCTGAGCAGTTGGTGGGTGGTAGAGAGGGCATGGCGGAAACCAAACTGTTCTGGGATAAGAATATTATTATTATTAAGATGTTCATTTAATCTGGCTAAAATAATGTGTTCGGCGATTTTACTAATTGTGGGGAGAAGCGAAATGGGGCGATAGCTAGTCGGATCAGTTGGGTCCTTACCGGGTTTAATTATTGGAATTACTGCAGCAGTTTTCCAGGAGCTTGGGAAATATCCTAACTTGAGCATATTGTTAATAATAATGGCTAAAAAGTAGATGCAGTTATTAGGTAAATTTTTGATCATCTGGTTGCTGATATTATCGATTCCAGATGCTTTTTTGATATTTAAAGTTTTAATATAGTCATTAAGTTCATTAAAATTTGTGGGTGAGAAGTCATTAAAATTGGGGGGGGAGGGAGTCTTGAAAGCTTTTGACTGTATTATTTACAAGGTGCTCTGTTGTGAGATCATGGGTGTCATTAGGTTTAAATTGGTTCTCAAGGCTTTCCGCCAAGCAGTTTGCTTTATCATTATCATTAATTGCAATACTAGATTGGCCATTTAAGGGCGGAATCTTGTGTTGTTTATTTTTGTGCGATTTAATTAATTTCCAAATGGACCCGTCTTCTACGTTGGTATTTACGATTTTGTTGACGAATTCATTGTTATCAAGTTGAGTGCCTAATTTAATAATTTCCTTATTTAATCTATTCATGAGTCTCTTGAAAACTGGGTCCCTAGTATTCTGAAAAATCTTCCTGGCAATATTCCTATCTCTGATGAGGACTCTAATTTTGGGGTCTAAATGTTTTTGGCTGGTCATACTGGGAGCTGATGCATCCATTTTGGCTTTGAGCATTTGGTTTTCTAGGAGCTTAACGGCAGCTTCTAATTCGCTAGTAGAGGAGATTTCTGGGTTAAGCGGGGTATCTGATTGGCTGAGAAGGTAGTTGAAATTTTTCCAGTTAGTCTTATAAATAGAGGAGTTTATTGGGAGCGAGTATTTAAAGTAAAAATTTAGAAGGATGGGGTTGTGATCTGAGTTAAGCTCAGGGATAGATTTAATGTCGTAGGGGTAATGAAAGTTATTAACTATTGTAAGATCAAGGGTATTAGCGGGGTGGGAACCAAATCTAGTGGGGGAGTTAGGTGCTAGAATTTCAAGACCGGCCTGTTGGGCGAAGTGGTATAAGGAGTTGCCTCTTGGACTTTTACATTTACAACCCCAACTAACGTGGTGAGCGTTGAAGTCTCCACAAAAAATTTGAATAGGGCCTAATTGCATTAAATTTTCGAGATCAAAGACAAAATTGGAAGTAGCAACTAACTACTCGCTCCGGCTATTCGTCCTTATATAGCCGAAAAGCGCGTGCACCTGGATCTCGTGAAAATTCTCAAAACATCGCGCACAATCTAGCGGCTACTAGACTATTCCTTTCGCCAAACCAATCAAGCTGGCGCGAGGCTCCTCGCCAACGTCGCCTCTTTGGCGAGTTTTCGTGCCGCTCGCCCGCTTGTAACATTATATAATCTACCCATAAAATTTGCTTAGTGGGAAAAAAATGTATATTTATTCAACCTACTTTTACTTAGTTTGATATTCCATGATGTGAAGAATTTCATTGTTGTATCAGATATTTATTTATTTATTTAATTATTATTATTATTATTATTGAGAGAAAGAGACAAAGTCCATCCACACCTTCTCGTAGTGCTTCTTGGGGAACTTTGTAGTTTAAAAACCAGATGGTTGATATGGCTCTGGCAATTTTACTTTAAATTTCAATGATTTTTATAAATTTTTTTCTTTTAAATAGTGTTAAAAAATTAATATAAATGTTATAAATATAAGATCTTTAAAGCTTTTATCTACATATTTTTGTTCCCAAAGGTTTTGTATACAGCTTTAAAAAGTTTGCCAAAGAATGAATGAATTACATAGTCTTCTTTATAATGACAACATGAATTGGTGAAATGTCATAATTAAGGTGTAAAATTTTCACCTTTTAGTTTAGTGTAAAAGATACCTTAAATTAATTTGCTAAAAAAATAAAGTATAAGAGACACAAATTTTGGAAATTAATATGCATTAAAAAAGTATTTGTATTAAATATTACTTATATTATTTTCAGAAAAATTGTAGAGCATGAATTTAGCGTGTTTATATTACTAAATACTTTTTCTTCTTTTTATATAATATTTTTAATAAAAAGACAACTTGCAACATTGTGACTTTATAAAAAATGTTGGCATAAAGAAAAAAAAAATGTAATAATAGATTTAATTATACAAAAAATAGTTAAAAAAATTTAAGACTAATGAATGATGAATGAAATATATATATCTAATGAAAAATATTTTCCCCCTTTCCAAGGTGTGGTAGTTTTTTAAAAAATAAATTTGGATCACAGTTTAGCTTGGAACTACATTTAGCTAATATAAAAAGAAAAATTAGGGTGTATTTAGTTGGGGAGGAGAGTGATCAACCAGTAAGATAAGACAACCATGTAGATTACAACTTAAGCTCCCCACTGGGGTTAATTGGACCCCTGCAGCTGAGAAGAAAGGAAAAGAAACAATGCTGTTTTTTTTAAAAAAAACATTTTTTTTTCAAGTGAAACTGATGTTTTTTGAAGTAATCTTTTGATGAACTGTGATAAATCTTTGAGAAACCATGCTTGGAATAATTAGCCACTCATAGGGTTAAAGGAAGTACTTTTTAATACATCTTAATTTGAATTAGTTTATGTGTTATGAAATGTCATCCTTTTTTATTTATCAAAATTGTTCAGATTGGATTATTTTGCTAAATAAATTTTACATTTATCTATATTTATTTTAATTAGTCATCAAACATCAGTTGCAAATGGTAATTTGGTGCCATCAAGGGATGATCCTGAATATTATAATGATTTACCTGGAAAAGTCCCACCTGATGTCATAGCAAATGCTGCATTTTTAGACAATGTCTCTTTGAAAAGTGTTTCAGAGGTATTTTTTTAAAATTAATTAACCATTTCACTGCAATTTTGATTTGTAGCATGCCTGTTATTTCTCTCTATCTAAAAAGACTATAACCATATATATATGGCACATTTTTGTTAAATGTTTTGAATTTGCTTCAAACTGTATTTATATTTGAGTTATTATGATTTATCAGTGTCAATTAACAAAAAAAAAAATGTGCAGCATCTGTAAAAATGTATTAATTTTATTTATTCATTATGAGTTAAGATATCTCATTGATTTTTTTTGATAAGTTTTAAATTATAAATATATTATTTATTTTAACCAAAAGGATTAAGCAAAGTTTTTTTTTATATAAAATAAAACTAATGTTGTGAAATTTTTGTGCATTCTGATTTGTTTCAAAGGAGCTATTTAATTTAATTTCATTTAGAATATTACTATACTAGAATCATTATCAGTTAAAAATACTTGACTGTATGTTATATTGTATATGTATTTCTAATTTTCCCGAATTTCTATGAAACAATTGATTGGTATTTAGTTTATAAATAAAGTATAGCTGTAAGATCATGTTTCATGTTTTGAAGTATACGATATATATATATATATATATATATATATATATATATATATATATATA
>JAOUZG010043906.1:2251648-2278038 GCA_026289955.1 Argiope argentata
ATATATATATATATATATATATATATATATATATATATATATATATAAATTAAACTAATGACATGCTTCATATCTTTAAATTTTTTCATATAACATAAACAAAAGAGAGTAGATATATAATAGGTAATTCCTAATATAAAGAAGACATTCTTTTTTAAATTGTTTTAGAAAGATTATTTTTCCTTACCTTGTAATTTTTTTAAATTTCAATTTCAAAAATTAAATATAAATTATGAAGATCTTAATAGTTTGCAGTAAAAAAAGCAATGCAAAAAAATTGTGTAACTTGTTTAAGTCGTATGGGTTTTGCCTTAATGTATCTTTCATCAAATTACTGAAGAATACGATACAGAAATAAAATAAATACAATGTGGGAAAAATATTTCGTACATGAACAGTCATGTTTTTTTTACATTTTTTAAAGCATAATAACTTTAGTTTTTACATTTATTATTGTTAAATAAATTTAATTTTGTGGACGTTGCAACCTTATGAGATAGGAAATAATGAATACTGAAGAATAATTTCTGTAAAGAAAACGATATTTTTGGTATTATTTGCCATTTGTTTATAATCTTTGTCATAGAAATTCTAAATTTTAATACTAAGTTCTTTCTTCTTAGTATACATTAATAAGTAATATTTACATGTGCATGTAACTGTTTTATTAAATTTCAGGGCAGTCCAACAATGAAAGAACCAAATTCTAACTTCCAACACTTTCAAATGCCATTTACTACCACATCTGCCCAAAAGGATTTTTCTGAAAGCTTAATTGATCTGACAACCAATACTAATTATGTGTCGGTATATCGAAGACCTAGGCCAGGTTTGTAATGAATTTTTTTTTATTTTACTTCATACAATTTTAAATTTAACCAAATACATATTCCTTTTTTATTATTTCATTGAATAATTAAATTTCAAATTATTTGAAATCTTTTTTTTTTAAATTTATGATTCCGTTCTGATTATTAAATGATATCAAACTTTTATCAAATTATATATGTTTATATATATATCTTTACTACTATCATAGACTATAATCTATCTCTGTGCTAAATTTCATTCAATATCTTTCAGCTGTTATGGCATGATTGGCTAAAATCTTCCATCCATCAAAACTTTCAGTGATAGGTTATAATCTAGAATAGTATGTAGCTACTATTTATTTCGTTTAATTGAGTGGTTAATTTTTTATTAATTAATAACTAACTTCCCTCCCATAAATCTTCATTTCCCTTTCATAGGAGTAAAACGTCAGTCTCCCCCCCACACTCTATTAAGATTAATTAGCATGTTTTCAATCTATTATTCCATTGATTCTGCTTATTTTATTTGTGTTTGATGCATTTAAAAGTAACTGTTAATTAATCGATTTTTAGGATTCATTTCAATGTACTTTTAAATTAAGATAAAACAGCATAAAAGAATTTTAAAATTTCTAATTTTTGTTGTGTTACCACAATGGGCATAGAAAATGCATGCATTTGTGTTGTCCAATTAGCATAGAAAGTTCATTCATTGTGTTCTGATTGTTGACACCTTTATTTTCTATGGACATGAAGTTGATTTGTCCTGACTAATCAAGAAAACCATTATAACACCAGAACTGTTGAATAGTTTTAATCTCCAAAATGTTCCCATGTCTTCATTTTAATAACATTAATGATATTGAAGCATAATTCTCTAATGCAAATATATACATATTTTACAGACAAACTGTGGATTTCTCTACAGTTAGATAAACAATATATCTCCTTCAAAAATATTTTCAGTAAAATAACTGCAAACAAAATCATTCTCTTCAAAAAGTTTCAAAAGTCTTTCTTCAAGCACTAAAGCATTTCAACATCTAATAATTTTACCGACCTCACTCTGTTGAGGCCTTTTTGAATTTTTTCTTTTAAATCACCATTCTGTGTTGCAGGAATAGTTAGTTCACTGAAACTTTAAAATTTCGAATATGTATTGGGCACTCATGCTTCTCAGACAGTCAATTATATGTTGATTGTTCATGTGTTTCAAGTTCTAAATATTGCATGAACTGATGGAAAATTATAAATTATTTTATGTTGTATACAAAACAGTATTGAAGTAAAAATAATTTTTGAAATTTTCCCAAATATCTTTCAAAGATTTACAAGTTTCTTGATTTTATCATATTAGACTCTGTTTTCTACATCACCATAATGATGCAAATTGATAACTTTTTATATTGTGATCAGACCTTCAGTTCTAAAATTTTCCATGCATATGAAGTTGCAGGTAGAAGCTAATTTATATGTAGAGACATGAAAAAATAAAACTGAAAGTGAGGAGTTTTTATTTTTGACCATTTAAGAGCAATATCATTGCTGTTTGGGATATTTTAAATCATATCTTTAAATTACATTTGCTTATAATTAGCTAAAAATTAATGTACATGGATAAATAGAATACCACAAGAATAAGGTGCCCTCCCTCTCTCTCACACACAAAATGTTCTCTGTCAGGGCTCCAGATCCATAATTTTAAGAAGCAATGGTTTTAATGATTTGTTTAAAACCACTGTTTTTTAATGCATTTTATATTTATAAGATAAAATGAGCCTGTCTTTTTATTTATCCTTTATTTTCCCACGGTCAGATGTGCAGAAAATTATAATTCCATTTAAGTAATAATTTGAGATTTCTTTATTTCATTTTGTTTATCTTTTCTTAGTTTTAACTTATTAGCTTTTACAATATTGTTTCTTGCACATTCAGCCACATCTGTGTTTGTTTATTAGCATATAACTTTCTTTATGGATTATTTATATTAACCTTATGAGCACTGACTATCCAATATCACATATTTGACAGGAGCCTGGCTCAGGTACTTTGGAGAAATTAAATGAGTTTTGCTCTTCTAGAAATATCTTTTACCCTGTGAACTCATTTATCTGCCACAAAGAGCCTGAATCAGCCTTCTGTCGAATGGGGCAATATCGGGTGGTCAGGGCTCATAGGGTTTTAAAAGATTAGTTTTTGTTATGTGAAATTTTAATTTGAAGTCTCTTACTAGTTAAACATATTATTTTCTAAATTTGAAAAAGTTCAAAATTATTTGAATTATTATCAATTAAATAAACTTTTTTGAATGATCAAAAAGTAAATATGTTTTATTTTTTATTTTATTACAGTGGAGAGAGGTTAATTATACAGATATAAATCTAATTCAGAGCTTCCTCTTCCCTTTGGTTCGGTGCAAGTCTGATATCCTAAAAGTAATTTCAATTAAAATTAATGCAAAACTAGATGTTCAGGAGTATCTTAACAAAATATTTTTATGAATCAAATTATAATGGACATACTGTTTTAACAGTGACAATCAAAGTTTAAAACTGACATTAAAATCTTGATATTTCAATAGTCAGGCAGCATGTTAAATCCTCTTATACATGAGACATGTTGAAGAAATCAAGTACCAAGCCATTTTAGTGCTTTGTGAACATAATTATTCTGTAACTTTATTATTTTTATTTTAGATATAAACATAAAGATTTAATAGAATATTTTGCCTTTTTTAATAACAATGGGAAAAATATGTGAGGAAATATTTAATGAAATAATGAATGCAGTTAAAATTTCTATGCAACAATAATATATATTAAATTATACAAAAAATTATTGAAATTTTGGGGAAAATTGATTAAAGAAGTAAATTAGTGTCATTAAGAAGATGTTAGTTAAAATAAATTTAAAGTTATATAAAGAATGGTTTTTGTGCAATTATATCTGAAAGTTATCATAAGGAAAAATATCAAACTTGCTTGATTTTCAATTAATTAGAATTCTCATTAAAACTTCCATTTTATACATTTATTTATGCAAAATTTGGCCTGTGACATACTACAGGCATATAAAAATTCTCATTTATTAGTTTTATTTATTCGTGTATGGGCAATTTGTGGAAATATTTTTCTGATAGTTCTTATATTTCAGTATGATATACATTTGTCTGTAACTATGCTGTAATTCAACTGTAACTGTCTGAACTTTTTGCTGTAATTTGTTTTTTAGTGATTTTTTAATCCTTAATTATGCTGTAATTGGAAAAATTAAATAATAAAAGTATTCTTGTTGTTTTCAGAATATGTAAATACAACAGCTGTTATATCAAATGAGAGAAACTGTGACACTTCTGTAAAACAAAAGCAAGTTAGCCATGATATATTTGATATGCGTAAGTTTTAATTATAATTTATTATGTATATTTTAGCTTTTATTGAATAGATATATGATATTTCTTCAAGTTTCTTAAATAATTGATTTTTTTAAAGAATTGTGATTAATGCAATTTTTGATTGATTTGTAGTAATTGAAAATTAGATGTGCAATAAAAGACTTTTCAAAATCTTAATTCAGATTCTTTAAATATAGATTTTTTTTTTTTTTTTTACTATTAGGCTGTTAGAGATTTCTTTTGTAAGCAAATGAAGAATTAAACTTTTCTTTATTGCAATGTTATTATAAAACAAGGTATTAGTTATTGCTAAATGGTTTAAAGTTCTTTAACTTTTTTGTTAAAATTTTTTTGTTAATGCAGAAACTAACTATAAAAATAGGAATAATTGACTTATTTTAAAATAAGCTCCCATCCTAAAAAAGTAATCTAACAATATTTTCTGTGCATTGATGATACCGATTATGTTTTTAATCTTTCTTTTTTTTATATATAACATGCTTGTTATTCATTAATTTGTTGGAAAACAAAATTTGTTATGTCCTCTCTTATTATATTTTTTAAATAAAGGAATCAGTCATTCAATTTTTGTAGCTTTTAGCATTTAATTATTTAAAAGAATTTAACCAAGACCTTGTTAAATTTTGCCATATAATTTGTAATTAATATTATTATAATATTTAAAATAATACCCCAATTTAACCCTTTAAAATAGAGTATATGCAGTTTATATAAAAGATATTTCTATTCTATATTATGTGTAATATGCTCATAGCCTTATTTTCTTTACTGGTATTTAAATTAATAATTCAGCTTACTTCAAAATTGATCTTTATTTTAAAGAAAAAATAATAATTTTATTTAAAATTTTCTCTATAAGATGTGTTAATTTTGAATGTATATATATATATAAATTCACTTAAAGATTCTATGTGAAATTAAATGAACTTAGATTTTACTAAGATGTTTTACTGAGATTTTATGTGAAATTAAATGAAATTTAAGAATGGAACAAAAGTTAAAAAATGAATTGTATTTAAAATTATATAATTTTAAATTGAAATAAAAATCTAACAGTTACTATAATAATTTTTGTTTTAGAACCCTTTGCTGCTAGTTTGACTTCTATTCAAACAGAAAGCACAAATCCACTAGATACACTAATTGGTGGATTGCCTGGTTCTAGTTCTGTCACTGTATCAAACTCTATGACAGTTCAGGCAGAGAAATTTATTTCGAAAGCAGATGGTGAGCGAGCTGCTCTTTTAAAAGAACCTTGGTTCCATGGAGCAATTAGTCGGCAGGAAAGTGAGGCTCTTGTTGTGAGGGATGGAGATTTCCTTGTTCGTGAATCTCAGAATACTTCTGGACAGTATGTCTTGACCGGAATGCAGAATTCATTAAGAAAACATCTCCTTCTAGTGGATCCAGAAGGAATAGTAAGTGCTTTTATTTTCATTTTGTGAAATCTGTATATTTAAATTGGTGTCATCTGATATTAACAATTCATATTTTAATATTATTATAGATAAAGGCCAACAAAGCACTATGTTTTCTATATAAAATTACTTTTTTCAAGATATTATTTAAAAGTTCCAAAAGGATACATATATTTTCTCCCAATATATGTGTAATAATAATTTTAATGTGCTGTGGTCAGATTATAAAATTTGACTACGATAAAATGCTTGTCACACAAATTTTTTTGGCTCTAAATCTAAAACTCACACTATATTGTGTTTTTTGAGTTAGACGCATGAGTGGATAAATCCAAATGCATTATTTTCAATTTTTTGTTCTATATTTTTTCTAGCCTGTAAGAAATCCAGAGAGTGTTAATATATGCATCCTCTGAGAACTTTAAAAAACTTTTAACAAAAATTATTAGGTAGATCGAGCAGAAAGATTTTTGATTTAGTTTGAGATTCAGAATTTGATTTTTGGTTTGTTTATTACTTTCTGAATAAATTCAAGAATGTAAAAGAATCTAATTAATTAATTTCATTAGTTTCATAGTTTTTTTCAATTAAAATATTAAGATAAATTCTCCACAGATTAAAATTATTAAAAAAACAAAATTATTGTAATTTTTTAAATAGAAACCTGATGAAACTAAATTGAGAGAAACATTTAGCCTTTATAAAAATGTGCTGTTATTATTTTTACAGATAAGGACAAAAGACCAAGTATTTGAAAGTGTTAGTCATCTAATCAAATATCACAGAGATAACTGTTTGCCAATTATATCTGCAGAAAGTGCTTTGCTTTTGAGGACTCCGGTTTATAAAGTGAGATCTTCAGCTAGTAAACCAGTTCATGTATAAATGTTTATAGAAAGCCAGATAAGTTTTAGTCATTTAAAAAAATAATTGATGACATAGCTATGTTATTTTTAAAAGCTGTCTGTAATTCATTAGAAATGTGGCTATGAAATTTTTTTTTTATAGTAATAAATTCATGAAGTTTACTAAAAGGAAAGGAAATTGTGGCATAAAAGAATTTGTTATTGTATATTTATCAAATAGCATTTTAATGGAAGATTTCTGTTCCATATTAATTCTGATGTTCTATGGAATATGTTTATTAATGATGATATGGAGCTAATTCAATTTATTTTTTAACCAATTGACTATCATTGATGCCATTTGATACATGCCTGTGATTCAATTCTGTTGTCTCATTAGCAAAAATACTTATCTACTAAAGAGATAATAAAACAGGGGTAATATAGATGCAAATATGTTAAAATGTGTTTTAATAGAATTCAATGTAGTGCTGTTTCTCATCATGGTTCTGGAACGCATTTAATTTATCATTCTTTTAATTGCTTGTAAACTATGATGGGATGGACAAAGCTGTTTATTTTACGCAGAAAGAAAGCAGAAAACTATTTTGTTTTCAAAATTATGGATGTAGAAATAAATTAGATTTTCATACTACCATATTGCTTTTACAAAATGAACATTTAATTTGGCGGTTATAAAAGTAATAGTATACACTTGTGAAATAATTCCTTATAAAATATTTAGATATTACATGCTATTATTGTATATACTTTTTAAACACTTGTGCATTTCCTTCCCACCGTTTTTCACATGCACTTTCCATTTGCTGAGTTATAAATTACCATATAATATTTTACTCTTTTTTTATTTGTATGCTTTTAACGATGGCATCATATTGATAATCTTTGGCCACAAATTTTTAAGAGACACTTCTAAATTCTTCATCCTTTGCTTTTTTTGTATGAATGGATAACATTTCAGCAATCTGCTAAACATGTAAATGTTTTAGTAGAGTTTGAAAAAATTTAGTCGATAATATTACTAATAAAAAGTAACATATTTTTAACAAACAATCCATACAATCTTTTTTATTGTTGTTGAAATCAAAGATGAAATGCTTTGTTAATAATGCATATCTAAAAAATATTGAAAGAATCATTTACAAAAACAGTTTGCTACACATGTGTATAATATATATATATATATAGCATTGACTTGAATGTATAATTTTTGAAAATATTCTTAAAAGTGTTAGATACCATCCCCATTTTTTCTAGTGATATGAAGCATAAAATATTACATTTGCTATAGCCCCTTTCATTTAATTTTCTTTATGGACATTATTACTGTTTTGCACTATAAATTATATTTATTTGTTTGAAATTATTTTTTCATATCTAAAACTTCTATTCTTGTATGCCAATTATTTACAGGAAAATAAAATTTCAACGATTTCATTAGCTTAGAATAAATGAGGTATATATATATAAATGTTGATTCTAGAAAGTTTATTTGAAAAATTATATATTTTATAAGGGTATGTTAAAAAATACTGAACTTTTACCATCATTTCATTAGTAACTTTAATGAACTAAAAACTCAAACTGTTAATATACTGAGAATTTAATCTTTTCTATCTCACTTTATTTTTATATTTAGTCATATCTTCATATCAATATGGCACAGAATATATTTATATTATTTTTCTTACTTTATTTATATGTGATATTAACTCATTTTTATGTGCATTCTTATGTAAGAATTGTGTATCTAAGCATTTAAACATTTTTTAATGTATTATTTTGCCAATTGTAAAATAAATATGTATTCATAAATCTAATGTAATACTTTGTATATTAATAAAATTAAAAAAAAAATTTTCTGCTTATATGATTTAATTTTTATTTTTCTCCTTATGCTAAGCATGCATAATGAAAAAGAAAATAAAACATAACTGAGACTTAAAAGAAAAGTTGAAAACATTTTTTCTCAATATTATTGTGATTTTTCATAATGTTAGAAATTAATTAGGCTAGGAAAACAAGAATTGAAGTTAATTTGGCTAGTTTTAAGAAATCTAACATTTTAATTTCAAGTATTAAAACTTTCGAAAATAAAGTGAATAATTAGAAAGATTTGCACCATTCTGGTTGTTTTTACCAACTGAATATATATATATATAATGGATTATATCAAAATTTAATAGCATTGATTTACCTTTTGTTAAATTTTATGATCACATTTCATTTTGAAAATTTACTGTTTCTTTGCCATGTGATTGGAAAGCGGTTAGTATAAAAATTTTCAATATTTGTTCACTGATTATAATTAAATATATTGCTTTTAAATTTGAAGGCTTCCATAAATTATAACATAACTGCAAACTTTAAAATTTCAAAACTTTTGGACTTGGCTATCATGTGCTGGAAACTTTTTTACACTTCAATTTGAGATCTGTCTGAAGATTATGGTAAATTTTATACTTGAATCATTAGTAGTTTCATTCTTTATTTGTTACTACCATCACATATCAAACAGATAATGAAAAATTGGATTTTAAGGACAGAGCATACATTAGATGATATAAAAAGAAAGAAGCAAGATAGTAAATAATTACAATAAAAGACATTTGTTTATTTACTGCAGCAGAAATAGATACATTAAAATTTTACAAGTTTAGCCTTCTTTGTTTTCTTCATTGTTACTTTCACATTATTCCTTGTATCATCTGTAGGTATAATTTCAGCATCAACACTTTTTTCTTCATTAATAGTATAAGCTGTGATATCTGTTTCTTCATCTAAAAAATAAACCACACGTAATTTCATAGTAATTAAGAAAATATTCCAATATCATTTTCAGAGAAGGTTTGTTGGATATGCAGTGGGTGATGAATATTTACAATTCACTGATATCATCAGCTTTGTTATATATAAAAAGTTTGTTTTAAATATTTAAAATAATTATTATAATTAACATTGCATACAAAGTTTATTCAATTGTCATTTATACTATTTACTAATTTTTAGCTCAGTTAAACTTTCAGCTTGTGTTGAAACTACACAGATTATTTTAGGGTGGATTTATAATTTTGAACTATAGTCAGATAACAAGAATGATATCTACCTCCCCTTCTAAACCACTGTACAATAACAGTGAGAGAATATTTGATGTGAATAAGCCTATTTTACAAAGCAGTTGAGTATAATCTGCTTATCATTCTAAAGGCAAAAAGAAGCAGATTAAATGGTTGGCTTTATATAACTACATGGATTCATTTTTAGAGAAACTGATATGAAGTATTTAAATTATTTACCCACAGACCACCTAATCTATTTACAATTTTCCTTGCATTGTGCTAAATAAAAATGACATGAATTTTTTTAAAAAAAATTTATTAATGTCAATTCTATATAGCCACAACAACACAATTTATAGAATCCAATTTCTGATGACTGTTAGTAAATAAATTATTTTTTCTTTTAATTAAAAGATTTAATCCCAACAGTCTAAAATCTTTTAAATGTTTGATGAAGGCATGTATCAAGCATAATAAATTTTTTATGAACATTAACAATAAATGTAAATAAAACTAACAATGAACTACTTCTATACTATACTCTGTAATGTACTTCAAAAATTTACTTAATACCTATATTCTATTTTGCAAGAATAAAGTAAAATTAGTTTTGAAAAGTAGGGAAAGCCAAATCATGTCTAAAATGAATCCATAATATGCAATTTTAATGTCATCTGTAGATAATAAATGTGTACATTTCTAAGTACGATCACTGCTCAATTATACATTATATAACATTTTATACATATTTTTGACACTTCATAAGAAAAATATTAATTTGTAAGAATGATATTTCAGTAATTTTTTAAAGTTATTGTAATTTGGAATTTAAGTAGAATAAATCAATCATACTATAATAGATCAGAATAGTGTTTGTTTGATATTACATTAAAAATCAACAGAAAATTTTCTTTATTTTGTTAGATAGATATAACATTAAATTGTAAGATGAAAAAAAACCTAGTTCTACTACAATTGTTAATAAAATCTTTAAAATTGGAGGAAAACTACTGATTTTTTAATACTGGCATTAATTATAGAATCAAATGGTAATATTAATTTTTTTTATTTAAAAAAGTTTTAAAATATAACTTAAAACATTTTTAAAATTTTCTATACAAATCAGATTGGATATGGTAAAAATTAATTTTCAAGAAATATATTTTAACTAATATGCTGTATTTATTCAGTCTACTCTATCTATATTAATAAAAATGCATCTCGAAATGCGTTGCTAAGCGCAAAACTAGAGAACGGCTGGACCGATTCGGCTAATTTTTATTTTAATATTTTCGTTAAGACACGAGGATGGTTCTCATGGAGAGAAAAAATGAAAAAACTGCGAGGAAAATAGTTAAAACGACACTTTTCTTACTTTCCCGCCAAAAATCTTCATTTCCTCCCCCCACACCGAGTAAGATAGCAGGAAGTAATAAATTATGATTTGTTTAGAAAGAAATGTGCAAAGTCAGTTGGTTTTCATTTATAGATAACGGGATGTTTAAAAAAGAAAGAAAATAGTTGCTTTTATTATTAGTCTGTCTTGTAAATCTTGTAAATTTAAAATGAAATTGATGGCTATTTAGAATTAAGATTATTTCACAATATTTGAAATTTGAAGATATTGCTACATGTTTTAGTTTATAATATAGGTAACTATGTATAAGCACCAATTAAATATTTATATTAAGAATATAAGATAAAGAAGATGAATCCATCTATAATAAATATATGGGATGCTTGACTTTTTTTTTTTCATTCTCAGTTACAGTAGTATCCTTAAATAAGTTGATGCCATTATGGTAATTATTGAATTTAAAATAAAAAGCAAATAATTTAATGTTAGATAAGGATATAAAATTTGTCTGATATTATTGAATTAATTATGTTCATATTAAAAAGATGTGATAACTGAATTTGATAACTGAATGAGCATTTTCCATTGCAGATTACAAAAATAAATGTTAAATCTAACTTACCATTCCTTTTCTTTAAAGTTGGGCAATCTTTCTTCAAATGATTAACATTTCCACATAAACTGCATTTACCTCCTATTTTAAAATGTTAAATTTAATTAAAGTACATAACTATCTTTTCTTATATGCATATGAAAAAAAGAGAAAAAGAGGAGAGCATTTACCTTTAATATAAACACCATGGTCATTTTTTGGACAGTCTTTGCTTATATGACCTTGTTCCTTACAAACAAAACATTTTGCAAGTGGATAACCTACAAATAATGCAATATTTATTACACTCACTGGTCAATAATATAGATACCCAAGATCAATTTTTTATTGGACCACCTTTTTCACGGATAACTGCTCTGATTCACTTGGGCATCAAGTCTACAAGCTGCATTACTACGAGTGCATTTACATCCAGAGAATACTATGCATTGGCTATGCAGCTTTTTAGATCTGGTAACTAAGATGGAAGAGGAGAGTGCTGTTGGATGTGTCTTTCCACCATATCCCACGAGGTTAAGATCCGGGCTATGCGGTGGCTATTAAAAGTGTTAGAAATCAAACTGATGATCAGAGAACCAGTTTTTAACACTTCTAACACAATGTGTAGTTGCATTATCATCCATGAAGTATCCAGCTCCATCAGGATAAAAATGCAACAATTTGAGTCAGTTGATTACAGTAGAGTCCCTGTTCTCCCATTGTTGGAGAAGCTGCCAATCAAACTCTTGGAAAACTGTGCTCGAACCACTGTTATGTCTTCTAGAGAAGGAGAGCGGGTTCTGATTTTTGAAAACCTTTGATTTGGCTGCTTTTGAGAACTGAATGAGATCTACTGTCTTTGAAACTGAGGCACTCGCTATATGAGCACCAACTATAAGCCCTTTTTCAAATGGTGAAAGATGTCTTTTTCCCATTTTACTTCATTCAACGCGAAAAGGATTCTTACACCTTATTTATACTAGCATTCTACTACATATAACCCATGTCATAACAAAAAATTTGTATACTTCAACCCTAGCACACATTTAAATGCAAATTTCAAAGGTTTCTAATTCATTGGCCAGTGAGTATAATTGTTTATCTTAGAAATTATTTTAAATAATGAAAAATATAAAAAAGTAATGCTTAACTAGCTCAGAATATGGCATATATTTTAAGACTTTAAATCAATAGTAAATTATTAAGAGAGGAAGGCTTCCTCTTGTAATATTGTAGCTATTAGACTTAATGAATCTATTATGTGATCAATTTATGTTTTTTAAAAAAAATCTTTTCATAAAAAGTAAAATTTAAAGTAAACACTGAAATTTATTTAAAATTAAAAGACAGGAAGATTCTTTTCCTGCTTTTAATACAATATGTAACATAAATAAATAATAAAATATAAAAGAGTAAAAGAATATTTTGAATCGCAACAATGATTTTAACAAAAATGTACACTGTAATATTTCGGTGATATCCATAATAGAAAATGTTACATACCTTCAATTTTTTCTGGGCACTTATAAGATGTATGCTCAGCTGATCCACATTTGAAACAAATACCTGTCTCTTGATTTGAGTTACCTAATGGCATAGGGCACTCAGCAAGAAGATGACCTACTTGTCGACAGTTGAAGCATGGCTAATTAGATATAAGAAAAAATATAATTTTGTACCATGATCAAATAATGGAAATGCAGTTCTAATCTGTCAATAAAATTAATCCCCACCCACTGACCGACTAATGATTACAATATTTTAATTTTTTAAACATCATAAATGCATTATTTGCCTTTTATTGGATAAAATGTTATTTCAATCGACAATCAAAATTTTATTTCAATGAAATCTTATATACATATCTTGATGATTATGACGAAACAAAATATTTTTGACTATAAAATTGTCGTAGACATTACAACTAGGTTATTTTGAAAACCTCACATGTATTTACTGGGTAAATAAACAAACCCAATAGAATCAAGTTACTGACACCAAAATGCTCTTAAAAAGACTTTGTATCTGTTTACTTCACCTGTTTTTGAACTGTACTGTAATGCCGTAAATGTAAACTACAGACACATCAAACAAAATCCTTTCATTGCTTTTAATGGTGGGGCAACGATTAGTAATTGGATGAAATGGCAAAAAATATTTGAATTTCTCTACAACAATGAGAATAACTAAAATCCACTTGACTGAACCTGATCACTATTCTACTGAATTGATAATGAATGAAAAACTAAATAAAATAAAATAAAATTGTCAACATTTGTTTGACAATTAAATTGGAAATTTTAAAAAGATAATTTAAAACTAAAATAGCATCAGGTTTGTGAATTATCTTTGTCATGGAGGAAAAACTAAAATGTTAACTCAATATTTAGTTAAAATGTTAATAAATTACTATAAAATGATACATCCACACATTTTTGTTTAGTACTAGTAATAATTTAAATATTTGGTAACTTATATATATTCCAAACAAATAATTTATAATAAAATATAGAGTAAATCATTAGAAAAAATTCTAATACTTACAAAGGGAAGGCACAGGATTGAAATCTGAGTTCAGGATAAGATTTAGTATAATGATAGTATACATTTAAAATATTCATTCATGAAATATTAAAATGCAATGGCCAGTCAATTTGAGAAATTGGTCCTCTAACTTTTGGTAAAGTTTAAATATTGATAATTTGATGTTTAATCGGAAGATGTCAATGGTGTGGTTATATATGTACTTTTGTATGATGTAGGTCAGGGTTCGAACCTTGACTGGAAATTTTTTCTTTTATAATAATTCCTATTCAATTAAAATTAGCTTTAATTCATATGTTTTTAATTTCTTTTACCCCAAAATAAATATTTTTTTTATGCAAATGCATAATAATAAAATTAAAATGTTAAAAGAAAAAATTATAAGTATAGATGCATTTTTCAAAAAAAAAAAAAAAATGAAAATATTTAAATTTAATTAACAATTTACAGATAGTTTTAAGTAATATAGTACTTATTTTTATGGAAGGATAAATATTTATTATTTTAATACTTAAATTATAATTTAATGATTAAAAAGAAATAATAATTATAACATAAATGGTGATAATCATTAATTTTAAGCACATCTTAAATTTTTTTTTAATTTCTAAAAAAGTATCTTACATATATTTATTTTCTATTATATACAAGAACCAGAAATTTAACTATAGTAAAAACATTGGAAAAAATATACTTCAACATCTTGCACAATTGATAAATGATTGTCCACAAGATAAAGGTTTCTTTAAGAGATCTATGGGAAAACAAACTTCATTTAAATTTAAAAATATCTCTCTTTCATCAGAAAATTGGGAAGCATACCATGCTTACCTTATTAAAAATTGGTGATGACGATTGTGTACAATTAAATAAGAATTTTGTATACACTTAATATGTTTTGAACCATTTGCCTACTCATTAAATAAATTAACACCTGTTCTCTACTATTTCTTTTGATTATTGCATTGTGAACATTTGCTTACATATTTAACTAATATTAGCTACTCCCCTCAATTTTTGATACAAATATAGCTTCGTTGAGTTAGAATTCATAATTTATTATTAATAATATCCAAGAAATTGAAAAATAATTTTTTAAAAATGATGCAAGCAAGTTAAATTGTATGCAGAAACTGTTATGTTATTAATTATTTTCCTCTTAAAAACTTTAAATTATGATTAAGTATTAAAAAAATAAGCATTTATCCTTACTTAAAAATAAGTAGCATATTAATTAAAACTATCTGTAAATTGCTAATTAAATTAAAATATTTTTTAAAAAAATGCATTTGTATTTATAAATTTTTAAAATTTTATTATGTATTTCAATAACAAATATTTATTTTTGGATAAAAAATTAAAAACATGTTAATTAAAAGTAATTGTAAATTTTTTAATTGAAAAAAATTATTAAAAAAATGTTCAACCAGGTTTTAACCCTCACCTTTCACATACAAGACGGTTACCTAGACAACCACACAATTGGGATCATCTGATCAGGAGTCAAGTTATCTGTATATAAGCTATACCAAAAGTTTGAGAACCATTTTCTCAAAATTGACTGGTTATTGTGTTTCAATACTTTCATGAATGAACATTCTAAATTTATACCATTATTATACTAAATCTCCCTCTGATCTTGGATTTCAACCTTGTGCCCTCTCCTTGTTTGACTGACTTAGCAATCAGCTGTAGGGTTCGTGAACTTTAACATTTTATCTATTACATTATAATATTTAGTGATTAATGCTTAAATATACAATTACAATACAACAATTAAATATACAAATTCTCAATAGAATGCTCATTTCAAAATGAAGTATAAAATATCCAAAATTTAAAACATCACTCTTACTGAACAAATCACTATTTCAGTTAAAATAGTCCAATAACAACTTATTTTAAAAGTACTGCTTCCCACCAAATTAGGAAATGAATGATGTGTGAAAAGTAGATTTAAATCATTCTATGATTTTCAAAATAATATATAAACAATAGCATTTCCTGTTTTATTATAATCTAACAGTGAATAAAAATATATTTGAATTCTAGAATTAATACACTTTAATAATTTTAATGATATATTGATAATTTTCAGTTGTATAAGAACATTAATTGGTTATGCATATATAGTAGTACTCTTAAGTTATAGGACTTCAATTTTTACAGACTTAAATGTTAACACTAACAGATAAATACCAAAACCTATCTCTAGTTTAGCTATATTAATGTTCCGTTGTAAAGTAACACAAGGATTATTTTGGGATGGACATAGTAATTTTGAACTTCAGTCAGATGACAAGTATGACACCTGAGCTAGTGCCCCCCCTTTCCATTCCACACCAGCGGGAGAACGTTTGGCCCAGAAAGGATTTAATGTGGAACAGACCCCCTAACACGACAGTTCTTCAGGGCAATTGGGTCTTGAATCTGACACCCTATGGCTCACTAGCCAATACCCTACCAACAGGTTCTCAAATTCTTTTCTAGATTTCCTGATGAAGGTTAATGTTACAATTTAACATGATTTTATTTGAGTCCGCCAAAAAGAATCCCATCCACTTAGCCGTAGCTAACACCACAAATGTTAGAAGAAAAATTTAGGATTTAAGATTTCATTAGAATATTCAAAGC
Organism: Argiope argentata; assembly: GCA_026289955.1. NCBI lineage: Eukaryota > Metazoa > Arthropoda > Arachnida > Araneae > Araneidae > Argiope > Argiope argentata. The sequence goes on from JAOUZG010043906.1 coordinate 2,268,346, forward strand.
AATTATATTTAAATGAATTTCTCTTCGATTATTAACATTTCATTTTATTATTTATTTATCAACCTCTGTATGTTAAAAGTTCTTAACAATTAAAAAGGTAATTGTTTATAGGAAGTTCAACTTTTGTATTATAACTAAATGAAATCAAATGGTTGTTTTTATGATAGGAGATATTTGATAAGGAAAAGAAAATTGCTGCCTATCTTCTCAATAGTCATACTCTTATTAGATTGCACATGGTTTTGATGAATAAATTGCTATACTGTTTTCCTATAGATAGCAACAAATGTAATCATCAAATACATCAATGCATACTGATATGTTTATAAATCACAATGATCTAGATTATGAAACTAAATATATTCATACAAAATGCACAATATTTTATTACAAATGTTTGAAATTTCCATTTTCAAGTAATAGTTATGAAAAATATATCTTTGAAGGAAAACTTCCAAGCATTTCATTACTTACATCACTATTAGTATTACACAATAATATTGATATTATTTTTAGCTTAATTTTAAAATTTCTGAAAGCTATGAATTTAGCTTTAAAATTATAATAAAAAACAAATCTACAAAAATTCTGAGAAGATAAATTCTTTTTATTGTTACATACCTTTGTACTCATTGATCTTCGAAATTTCAATTCTTCTTTTCTTCTCTCTTTCCTAGCAATATCTTTTATTGCTGCAGGAGGCAAACCCTTTTCTCTCAACCTTTTTTTAATAATATATAACTTGCGTTCTATTTTTGCAGGAAGAAGTAAGATCCCATTTTCTTTCCTTTTTTTCTCAAGCTTTTTCATAAAAAGCTTCTTTTTACCAAGGAAATCTTTTACAATTGGTGAATTGTCATCAGTCTGTGATACTTCTGTACTCTCAACATTATTATCATTTGACTCAGTATTTTTTAATTGCCCTAATTTTGCTTTCTTCCTTGCTTTCTTTAACTGTTTCTTTGACAATTTTTGAAATTCAGTGCCTGCCTCAGTACTCAAATGCTCTTCATTTATTTCCTTTTTTGAAGCAAATTTGGATGAAGATTGAATACTTTCACCTTTCTCTTCTTCTATATTCTGAAATTTTGAATTACTTTTATTTTCTGGGTTTTCAATTTTTTTTCTTTTTACATCTAATTTTTTCTTTTGTTTCAGTTTTCTTTTTTCCACTCGTCCACTCTTAACTTTGTTCTCATTCGCATTATCAGAAGAATTTTGATTTTGATGCTGCCAAAATTCTTTCCAAGGTGTTGCATCCTCTGGTAGTTGCTTGTGTTTTTGACTATTTCCAACTCTGGCCCAACGTGTCATGATCCTTTTTAAAAAAATTATAATATGTTTTAAAAATTAAGAAACACACACACACACATATATATATATATTAAAAAATTGATATTATCAACAATTTTCTTAGTAAAAAACTTAAACCTAGATGATACAGTAACTACACAAATATTATTAATCTAGTTTTAGTTAGCTTTATAACAGTCAAAATACATGAAGCAGAATAATATTATAAAGTAAAGATATGAAATTTTATTTCAAGTTACATTAAGAATGCTTTCTGTATTTAACCAAAATTTTCAGAGTCCCCTTTAACATGACCATAAATCAAGTTTTGCTTCATTATTTTATTAGTTATTTTATCATTTATTTTTAGAGGCAATAGGTGAATATCCTTATTTTCCATGTCTAATAAGACAAACTGTGCCCTTTTTTCCACGAAGGGACAAATCATTAACACTATCAAAAACATGTGCATTATCTACATAAAAAAGTAAATATGGAAAACATAAAGTATTTTTAACATTACAGTGACATTATAACTAAGTTCAGAATAAATTTAGTACTGAAATTTTCAATGGTACTAAATTTTATTGCCCACAAGACTTTAGATAAATGGCATAAAACAACCTGTATTTTTGAATCCTATTTTTTATTCAGATAAACCTGCAAAAGTGGAAAAAATTAAAATCTGCAATAATTATAGTTTTTTTTTACATATAATAATTGTTTCATCCTTTAAAAACTTTCTTCCAAATAGCAGAAAACTTTCTTCATATTTTTAAAATTTAATATATAAATATTCAATAAACCAAGTATGTTTCTATAACAATAATAAGAAAAATGAAATTGAAATTCATAAACAGCTAATAAGAAAAAATAGGATGAAGAGAAGGGGGGGGGGAAGAAGAATTAAAAACATGAAAAAAATGGAGACAAAATTTAAATGGGAATAATAATAATAAAAAGATAAGTTGCCTATATTTCAACCTAATCCAATTAAAATACAATTTGGATACCTCTAACTCCGATTCAAAGGTCTTCAAATGAATAAATTGTGCATACAGTCAGCTTCTATAAATTGTCTAATACCAGCTTTTAATTGCATTGCTCTTGCTTGTTGTTTTATTTTCTGTCTTTTCTTCAAACTTTTATTAATTTTCTTTTTTCTTATCATTATTTTTTAATTATTGAATTTTTGGAAAGAAAAAATAAGCAGAGTACATCAAAATTTCAATGGAATAGTAAAATTAAATTAAATAATAATTTCAGGGATTGCTATAGCTCTGCATAAACCACCAGTACTCCATAAATTGAAAATTCAATTAAACAACGTCCACTGATCTGGCATTAAAATATTTTTTTTCAGCGATTATTATCAGGATAGCACTTTTTATTAGGAGCATGCCTTTTATATTCATCATTGACAAAATTTTATTTAAAAACTTAAATTAGATCTTAATTGAAAACAACAACAACCCTAGATATCATTTAAGTAATAACATGATAAATCAAACAAACGTAACTTTTTGATTTCACTTCTTCAGAAAATATTTCTAGACACAAAATACGAATGAACTGACAAAATTTAAAAAATAATTCTCATATTATCTTCATGTTTTGAAGAGAAAATGGGCAAATTTTATGAAATATGACAGAAAAATGACTAAGGAGTTTTTTAATCGTATTACTTACAAGGGGTACTTGCATACAAAAAAGTGAAGAAAAATACAGAATTATTTCTAAAAATGTTTTTTAAAAAATAAATAAATAAAAGAGTTTACATGTGCTGGTAATGGACCTTAATCCAGAATAGAGAGGAAGAATGTTAGCATTACAAAGTTGAGATAGTACTAAAACGAAGTTTTGTCATTAAAATTTCATAAATATTTTGTCTTTCTAATAAAAATGTAAATGAGAATATTGAAGACAATATTATTGTTGATAAATGATATCAACTTTATAAACTAAGATGATAAAACTTGAATGGTAAGAATTCCTTAAATGTTGATATAGTATAATTAAATATTTTTTTATTCCACACTAACTTATAAAGGATTTTTTATATGTATATTTTAAAAACTTTAAAGTCTACAGAGACAAAATTTTAAATTTTATTTATCAAATATAAAAACGTTTCATAAGATCATATTTCTAACACACATAATAATCGACAAAATCTGCAATATATTCTGAAAATTACTCTATTTCATAAAAATTTCTGATTTGAAAAAAAATGCAAAATATTTTTCATTTTTTCCCTTCAGGGCACTTAAATATAAATCACAGGCGAAAGTGAAAAATCATTTACGGCTTTCGAATTCGGAAACCTGATGCAGCGAGCTTGGATTTCGAATTGAATACAACAAAAAGAAAAACAAATATTTAAATAATTGACGACCTATCAATATTCAAGTATATTTATTTTTCGTACCATTATAATGCATACAAATGGAAAAACCTCAGCAGTAGCGACGTAATATTCGAAAGTATTTCACATAAATTAAAAACTAAAAATGATTCTTTTAGGTTTTAAAATTTTATTTTTATTAAATACAATTATTGGATAATAATGATTAATAATATAAGTAAGAAAAAATACAGTTAATTAACAGTTTTCCCCACAATTGAAGAAAAATTTAATAGTTTAAAACATTTGAGAATAAATGCCGTTAGAAAATATTTAAACGATTGTCTTCAGCTCATTATTTTATCTAGCTATCTGAAAAAAAGTACTTAATACTTTTTTTAAAAAATGAAACACAAATAATATGATTTGTTTTACTCGCGTTTACCTATTCAGCAACTTTCACAGAAAACGTGCGGACTCTTGTTTGTTATGATTATTGCTTGAATGTTGCCAGTCTAAAAAATAATATGCTTGCTGCCAAACCGTTTTTTTTAATTTTTCGCTTATGGAATTATGCACAGGTAGTCATAACAACAATCTCTTCGATTTACGCACTACGTAGAAAGAGTACATTTTCACTTATATTTTATCGAAAGATATTTTTAGTGAAAGAAAATCTTGAATGTGATATTTTTGTCTTGAATAAGTCAGATCTATGAAGAATGTCAGTTCTGATATTCAAAAAAGGAGTTCTGTTCTCGATTTTAAAGAAATAATCTTCTTATGTTTGCCCGTATAACAACATTTCTATTCTTTGAATGTTATATCTCTTTAACTACAATTTAAACTCATCCTCTGAAATGGAACTAACTGTGACTACTCTGGTAATCTGATGTCGGGAATGGGAGCAATTTTAATACAGTGAGTTATTCAATTTTAAATTTTTTACCATGGCTTTTTTAAAGTCTTTTTTTCCCAACAAGTTGACTGCCATGTGACTCACCTATGATTCATCATTATTGTAATAACTTTTCGAATTAGATTATCATGATCAATGGAAAAAGTCATTTGATTAGATAGATAATCCAAATATCATGCATGAGTCATGGCAACGAACTTGTTATTAATGGAGACTGAAAAATAATAATTTGTGAATAAAAAAATATTTTGTCAATTGTTTCAATGAATAGAAATTCGGATTGCTGCGTCATATAATTGAAAAAGGGAGAGGTAATCTCTTGAAATTCACACTATTGCTAGAATTTATTGGTTTAGTAATAATAATTATTATTTCAATACCTATTTTTTTAATTAACATTGTATAGTACATAAAAAAATCCTTCACTATATCAATAGCATGTTATAATAATAGAAATAGATAAGGAAAATTCTTGAAATTCTCTTTAATTATATTTCTCGTAATTGCAACGTGATTGGAGATTGTGAAGTCAGTATTGTTTTGGAGTTAATTTAATTTTGTGTCTTCAACAAATTTATAAAATAAGACGATTGTTCTCAAGTTATAAATTATGTTTTTTTTAAGTTTGTATTGTACTGCTAATTAATTTTAAAGAAATATATAGTTTTCATAACTTAAAAAAATAATTGATGCTGTAATTAAATAATATTTGATTGTGTTAAAAAAGTGTTGTCATTTAAAAAAATTAATTTATATAAAATTGCTTTAAATTTTTAACAATCTTTTTATAACTGTAGTGCTAAAATCAGCCCTCTTGAAAGTGACTTAAAATTAAAAAATTAATATGAGAGAGTTAATACGAATAAAAAAATAACTATTTTTCAAATCTTGAAGAGTGCAAGATCTGCATTTCCGAAGAATTTCTAAAAGGTTTATTCCAGCTCTGGCTTCTAGAATCAACTGTTCTGACAGCTCGTTATGTTAAATATTGACCATATTTTTATAGAAGAAATATTATTCTGTGCTATAGAGTTTTTTTTTAAAACCTTGTTTTAAAAATTATTTTTCGGTGGTTGTAAAGCTGCTAAAAATATTGAAAACGGACTTTTTGTTTGCAGTATTTTCTCCTTTAGAAAAAAATAAGCACCTACATAGTTTGTTTATTTATCACAACATTTAGTTAATATTTTCATTATTTTCGAATCTTTTATACAACGATATTTAATTATTATATATATTAAAAACATCTTGCTAAGCATCAGTTATATCTTTATAGCAAACTTTATTTTCCACTTCAAAAGCTATAAATATAGCTTGAATTAGATCGAGAAATACTCTAATGGCATATAAAATGCCCAATTTTAGCTCTGATTATGTCAAGAATGAATAAATACTTTTCAATTTAATAAATACTTCAGTACACATAAGCATAATTTGGTCAATGTTTAGCTTAAAAAAGCTCACAAGGATTGGATTATTTAAAAAATTGTAACCTTGTTCCTTCATATAGTTCCAAAGGCAATGCAAGAAGAGTCAATTTCATGAAGAAAATAACCTAGTTAGTTTCTTAAAAATAAGTTTCATTTTTTATTACGTAAAAAGCATTGCCTGATTTATTATTTTTTTGATTTACATACCCTTTCTACATTCAGTTAATAAAATACGAAAAAATATTTTAATGTTTTATTTTTACGGCTGTGCCATTCCAAAATTCAGGAGCGGAAAATAGCTGGTTACCTTAATCAGTTTTTATAGATAAATGCCTTTCCAAGATTTAAGAAATAATTCCTTTTCCTTTTCATGCTTACTAGATTGTGTAGCAATATCAAACGGAGGGGGGCTAAAATAATAGCAAAATCTGAATTTTTTTGTTTGCTCATTGGTCAAACACATTACCCTTGACCTCTGAAATGTAAGGGGTTTGATTATTTGAATTACATATGTTCTTTTATTTTACCCGAATTTATCTTAAAAGAAATTATATGTTGAAATTTTCCTCATAACTGGAATTAATAGCATACCACAGCAAAATCCAAACCACTGAAAAAAGGTGCGAAAATTCATTGATTAATTACTTTTAATGATTTTTGTTAAAATAAGCCATTTAAAATATCTTTATATTTCTATTGATATGTAAAACATTAAAAAAAAATCTTGGCAGTTTAATTAGTTTTAAAAAGCAGAAATCAAATAATGAAAACAAAAAAAAAAATCTTAGATAATGAAAGATAGAACTCATATGTATTTTAGAGGCCATAAAAATTAATATTCTGATCATGGAGTTATTGAATAAATCATCATATTCTTGTTAATTCTTTAGCATATCCTTTCTAGTACATAATTTGAATAAAATAATATAAACATCCCAAACCGAAAAAAAAAGCTTTATCACTGAGATTTTTATCTGTCACATTACTACAATGAAGATGGAAAAAAAATTTAATGTAAAGACCATATTAGAGACGATCAATAATCAAGAAAAATTTGTTTACTTTTTTTGATAACAAGCGAATTTTTGCTAGCCTCGATCTTGGACAGAGAAAAATGAGACAAAATTCTGTTATATTTATTTCAATTTCTTCCCAAAGAAAAGTGATTAGAGGATAAAAATAACCTGCCTAATACATCATATGCTCTTTATACACCACGTCTGATCATTATAAAATATGCACTTTTGAGTTTTAACTACAGCAATGTATCTGTACTTTAAATGACAAAATTAAAAAAAAAACATTTAAATGAAATCTGCTAAGCATATTTCAATGTATCATTTCAGAACATCATTTCTTGAACGGCCCATTAAATCCGTGCAACTTAAATTATATTTTTATTCATTTCAACAGTTTATTGAATGAGTCACTTTAGTATTGCAAACGATCCAAAAAACTTTGTCTCGCATTGATTGTTTAAAAAAATATCACATTTCCTATTCATTTCATTTCACATAATCACGCGCTCAAAGTGACATTTTTCTAGGTTTTATTTGCTGTAGATATTAACTTATTTTTTTAAAAATCAGAGCTTTCGTAAATGCAATGGCAAAGCGTTATTAAAAGCTGATTTTTTTGAGATACTCGTGCAGATAATAAAAATTCAATTTTTCGCCTCCCTGTTTTTATTGGCACCACAAACTTCATTCCTAAAACAACTTCAAGTTCTGACATGATAAAAAATGACTACCTGAGATTGAAAATAATTGTATGATTATGTCATCACCTGAAATAAAAAAATAACAAGAAATGATATTCAACTCTAATTTCTACTAATATATGGTTTGTTCCACTTTAAATAAATATATTATGCCTTTCCATTAAGTTTTGCTTTTACTAAATATACTGCTGCATTTGTAAGATCGAAAAATTATCAAGAGACAAATCAATCAGCTTGATCAATACGTTTCCACTTTCTAGTAATTCAGAATATATGATATTTTTTTACCAATGTTAAGATTTTTATGATCATATGTATAAAAAAATCGAATGTATGTTTTGATTTAATATCGATGACTGATTTCATTAAAATTTTGAAAAATTTATCTGCTTGTGATGATGAAATAATGCGTCAATAAATACACGGGTAAACTAACAAAGTCTGCAGTCCATAACAGAATTATTTCAAAATTTAGGATGGATTCGCGAGGACTATATTTCAAATTCCATTTATTCAGCCGGTTTCGTTTTTTGAATTATTGTGCCGACATACGCGTATTTCGAAATCAGAGAGAATAGCATGCCCGATTCTTCTCGTCTAGTCATTTTAGGGCCTTATACTCCGCCTAAAAGTGTGGCACTTGGGTAAGACAGCAAAAATGTCATATTGGCAAGGAACAATGGTACTTACGTATTATACCAAATTACGAAATTAGAATAGCAACTAGAAAAACCTTTTATTAATTCACCAAATTTTTAAAGATGATAAAGTAATTCGCGTTATTCTTATTGTAAGAGATGTATTACAATTAGTCTTTGCAAAATTATATTTTACTGTTCTAATACGAAAATTACACTAAAATATAAAGGAAACAAACCAAAACATTCAAACTTAATTTTCATTTTTTTTTCATTAATGAACATACAGAAACAGTAGAAAAACAGTTTGAAGAATCTGAAATTATAGAAAAACACTTTAAGAATTGTTTTTCCCACTCGAAAATTTGAAACCAAATAGAAAAGTAATTCTTATATATATATATATATATATATATATATATATAACTTTTCGGCAGTCTTTTTCTTTTCACTAAAAAAAGGAATTTTTCGAAAAATAATGCAAATATTGATACAAGGTATTTACTACGCATTCCTATCTGTGTGAATGCATTTAGTGAAATTGCAAAACGTTCTCTTGGATAATAAAAAGAAGCGTTTTTGAAAATTTGCATCTGTATTATAATTAAACAACTTTAATTTCCGGAGTTCATTTTATAATTTTTTTAATATCTGGAACTTACAAGTTTACTCTTTTCTTTCTTGGTTAATAATTTCTATTTGCGTAGTAAAAATCGTGTATCAATATTTGCATAATCTTTCGAAAAATTCGATTTTTTTAGTGAAAGGAAAAGGACCGCTGAAAAGATTTTTTTTATAAGAATTACTTTTCTGTTTGCTTTCATATTTTCGAGAGGGAAAAACAATTCTTAAACTGTTTTTCTATGATTTCAGATTATTCAAAATATTAAAATCGAATTTAAAATTTTCACCCCTGCAATTTTATTCGATCCCATATTCGGTTTCTTAATATAATGATCTACTGGTAATGGCCAACGTAAAAGCTACAATCAATTTAAATGCTATGTATTTTTTCCATTTGAGCATGTATAAATATTATTTTTCAACACATTTCAATGTCTTTTTTTTTTTTTTGCTCTTTTGATGATAATTCGGCTGAGCTCAGATAATCAATTTCAAAAAATAATTCTCCTATCATATGAAGTAAAATAATTAGAAAGTAAGAAAATAATAAATAATGTCAATAGACATTATAAATGAATATTAATTGCAATGAATTATTGTTGTATAAAATATTAAATAATTAAAACATTTTTAATATCTTTCATAATTTTAGTTTTGAAGATTTAAAAGAACAAACTTGCGCATAAGCAGGAGAAAGATAAAAAAAAGCCTATATATATATATAT
>JAOUZG010043906.1:2278438-2310224 GCA_026289955.1 Argiope argentata
ATATATAAGAGTAGATTTTTATGAATATTTCACAAATATTGACACGCTACTGCATGAAATAATTTTAAGACCTTTAGTAAAAGATATATTAACTATACAGTTAAATTCTGTTATACATATAGTTCCGAAATTGGAGCATTTTGATATGCTTGATTGTTTTAACACAGCAACGTAAAATTCCTATCTTAATACCTTGGTGAATTTAGACATTTTACAACGCGTGCATTATTAGGCCCTTCTTTTGATAAACTCGCAAATTTTAACATTTAATTTAATCATCATATTAATGAGCTATGAGTTAACTTTTTAAGTTGCTTTATGAAATATGATTGTTCGTATTATGAATAAAAAATCATTGCATTCTAGATAAGCAAGAATTCATTTGATAGTGAAGATTGGTGTCTGGGCTTCAAATAACTCTGAGACAAAGGTTGTCTTTTATGTGGATTATTAGTAATACCAACTTCAAAAATGTTTCGGGAGAGAGCTGTAATAGCAATCCCCCTCTCACCAGGATCACGATCTCTTTATATATATATGGGAGTCTAATCAAATCTTTCAAAAATTAGACTCTTCAGATAATGGGGTTTTAGTGGCCTGGTGTCTAGGTATTTTTAAAAAAATATTTACGAGTTAGTTTCTAAACCAAGATTAAAATAAGTCAAACGAAGTATGAAGAGACTTCCTTAAAAAAATAAAAGAATTTATTTATAGTTAAAGGGAAATATTTACAAAGGGGAGTATTTACAGGGAAAAATTAATATTAAAGGGATTAAAACAAGGAAATATTAAACAAACAGAAAGTTAGATGATTTTTTCTAGGAGGACGTTAGAAGTAACAAAAACATTATAACTGAAAACATATTACCCATAGGCGCATAGCTTTGTGAGCGGGAACCGCTGACGCGTGGAGATATCTTTCTCTAACGGATGTTAAGTAGCCTCTGCCTGAATATTAATTCGGACAGTTTTTCAAAAGCTCGATAGATGGCGTTGTTCTGAAATGTTGTACTTATTAAAAATATCGTCCTCTGGGAAATCATCTAACCTTTTACAATTCTCGCTTTGAATTACTTCTACCATCGGAAGAAAGATAAAACAAAAAAGGAAGGCAGATGATGGATAAATAAAATAGCTTCATGGGATATCCTACATATATGCATGTATTCCAAAATCAACAGTCAGATCACGTGGTGTCTACATGGTTGGCAGCTAGTTCCACCCAAGAAGATGACGTGGTTAGCTTAATTCTTAACATTGAACTTATAACAGCACCCAAAGACGAATATAATACTTTGAAAATTATTAATATTATCCTAATTTTTTTTATAATCATGGTATTTGCACGTCTTGAAATCGCATTTTTTTGGGAACTAGGATAATGATATTTTAAAATCGCCTGATGAGCGGAAGACTCTAGGCAGCTACCTAAATAGGAAACCGCCATTAGCCTCAATTACTCTTTATAATCTGACAAGCGTTGCGTATTTATTATGCAATGCATATTTACTTTTGCTTTTATAGGGTTGATATAGATAACAATTCGATTCATTGTATAAGTATTTCGATTCATTTGAACACGTTGTATTTAAACTGCAACTAAAGTTAATCCAACTCTCACGCACCTTTAAAACAACATTCGATAATTTTGTGGCATGGTTATATACTAAAAATGACCCCATCTAAACTTCCACGTTTTATCAGCAAGATAACATTAACGAATTAACCTAGGTCTATGTCTATACTCTATGTCTAGTACTATGTCTAGGTCTATGTCTACACTCTATGTCTAGTACTAGGTCTATACTCTATGTCTACACACGGTGGTTCATCGAGGTCATTGGTTTCGAATCATGACCCCCTTCAATTCCGAAATTGGACTTCTCTCTTCAGCAATGAATTAAGCTTAGTATCAGAAGGTTAAATAAAGTAAATGTTTTATCCCCGTTTTTAAATTCTAAATTCAAAATCCAGATTAAAAAAAATCTATATAAAGTTGCTGCATAATAATTTTATAACACACTAAAAAACATTTAGTTTTGAAATATCTTCAAAAAGGTTTCATTATCTTAATCATCAAAAAAGTTAACAGTTTAAATGCTATTTTAAACATAATGGTAATATTACAAAGTTTTTAATAAAATAGGAATACTTTATAAAGTTTTAAATACCCGATGACTTGTTAATCATCTTGATGTGGAAAATTTTGATATCACTTTTCTATCAGATAAATTGAATGGATAGAGAAAATCCTAATAATAATACACTGAAACTTTAAAGGTACTTTTTTCCTTTGAACGAGTTCAAGTACGTGGTTTTTGTAAATCAAATGGAATCCTAAAATTAAATGAACTTAAAGAGGCAACAAAAGTGGTTTCTAGTCCTCCCAAGGTGGGATGCCTCGAGGCCAAGTTCGGATGATCTAGCTATAACACTAATTAATTGCAAGTCTTATCCAAAAACGGGAAAATTTAAATGAGTGTAAATTTGAGAATTAAATTTATTTTATTCGTGAAAAAAATTTCAACATCCTAATAGCTTATTTTCTCATATCAATGAATTATATTAGTGGGATAGTTCCGGATACAAAACATTAAGCAAAAATTTTAGCTTTATTCTAGAATAGTAAACATTTGATCTGCTCATTGAGTTGATATATAAATTACTGACATATCACTGTTTCAACTTTATAGTTCTGGTAGCAATTTTTAATGTGTTTTCTGGTTTTTGAAACCAGAAAAAAAATGCTAAAAAGAGTAAAATGAAATCTTCTGTCCACATTTCAATGTATCATGTCAGAACATAATTTCTTGAACGGCCAAGCACTACGTGCTCGTGCAAGTAGAATTATATTTTTATTCATTTTAATTGTTTCATTGAATGAGTCACTTTAGTATTGCAAACGATCCAAAAAAACTTTGTCTCGCACTTATTGCTTTAAAAAATATTACATTTCCTATTTATTTCATTTCACATAATCGCGTGCTCAAAATGACATTTTTCTAGGTTTTATTTGCGGTAGTCATTAACTTATTTTTTAAATCATAGTTTTTGTAAATGGGATGGCATCACGTTATTGAAAGCTGATTTATTTTCCGCCAACGGGTGTTTTGTTGACAAAACAAAACCTCATTACCAAAACAATATCATGATCTGAAATGATAAAATACAACTCAAACTGCCTTTGAAAACCGATCAAAATGTTGCCAGAAGTATAAAAAAAATAGAAATGTCAACGAATAAATGTAGAGTAGTTCAAATTTTCAACATACGTCCTAGTTACAGAGTATCTGTACATTTTCTCATCTCAAAACCCTATACACCCGTTCAATTATGTATTATATTTTGAAAAGTTAATAAATATAGGAGATAAAATGTACAGAGATGAAAATGATACTATCGAAAGGATAAAATTGATACTATCGAATTTTAAGAGGATATAAGAGTGTTTCTTTTGCAATAATGTTCTCCAAGGTTACTATGGAAAACTGGCATGACTTCTATAAAATTTCTAAGTAAAAGAATAATTGATTTACTTTTGAACTTTCATAGTTTTACATTTGTTTAAAGTGTTTTTTTTTGTCTTAAGTAATACATGCGCAAAGTTTGGTTGAATTCGGCTAAGTTGTTTAAGAGGAAATGTAGAATAACTCCGTTTAAATAAGCTGGAGCCACACATAGCCATAACGACTTAAATTTATCTTCTTGTGCTTTCAAATTATCATCATAATGACCATTAATTACTGACATCAAAAAGTATTACTGTTAGCACACTGGCTTACTTTTATGAGAAAAAAATGTGTAATAAGTGATTAATATTCTATCCACTCTCTACGAAAAATATAAAAGTGCTGCCATCTTCAAGGAGATTTTGACATTATAAACCGTATAATTTATTTTTAAAGTAAGTTTACTTTCCCATACAAAATAGAACCAAACATTTAGTGCTATTTGCTACACATAAGAAGTAATCAATATTTTTTTAATATTCAAATGCTAAATTATTATCATAAGTATTCAGTCATCTTGCCCATTTTTTTTGTCGTATGATGCAAGAATTCTAAATCACAGGTATTATTGGCTAGATAAGCGATCCTTTTTGCAGCTTCAGAAAAAGAAATTGAAAATTAACGTTGTCATTCAGTAGGAATTACCTCAGTGTATATCTCATTTAGGATTGCCGTGGAATTAACCATCAAGGCGTCGTTACTGCATTCCTTTGGTAAACGGTCGTTTATGTCCATATAATGAGTGTTAAATCTATTTTAGGGAATTGAAATGGATTCATTTTAATGAAGAGTGAAAGTTTGGAGCTAGGAAGTGCTTTCTTAGATCTTCATCAATATTTTTAAAAAAAGAAGATTAAAATGAAATCTGCTATACATATTTCAATGTATCATGTCAGAACATCATTTCTTGAACGGCCAAGCACCACGTGCTCGTGCGAGTTAAAATTATATTCATTTTAATTTTTTCATTGAATGAGTCTCTTTAATATTGCCAACTATCCAAAAAACTTTTTCTCGCCTTTATTTTTTTAAAAAAAATATCACATTTCATATTTATTTCATTTTATATATAATCACGTGATCAAAATGACATTTTTCTAGGTTTTATTTGCAGTAGTCATTACTTAATTTTTTAATCAGAGCTTTTGTTAATGCAATGACAACGTGTTATTAAAAGCTGATTTTTTGAAATGCTCGTGCAGATAATAACATTTCAATTTTTCGCCGACGGATTTTTGTTGACGCTCATTCCCAAAACAACATCATGTTCTGAACATGATAAAAAATTGAATCAGTCTAAAAATACCTCTTTGGTAACATTTATCTAGCTAAGCTGCTTTCTATTTTTCGAACCATTCTATTTTTGTCACATCACCAAGAAGACGTTAGCGATTTTACGGATTTAACCTGCATCATCTTAAAGCAAGCTGAAGGTATTTATTTAGGAGGATCCATATTAAATTTTTCGATGTTAGCAATCATGACAATCGAATTTTAAAATTCAAAAGGTACTAAGGAGTAAAGAGGAGAACAAGTAATATAAAAAACAATTTTTAAAAATCAATTCATACTTTGGATATTAGGAAAATTTTTATTTTAGCTACTTTTTATTAAATAATTACGGTTGTTCTTCTCGTGCTCCGCTTTACAACGGAAGGAGGGGATGCAGTAGCTTCTGAGGGTATGGACGCTTGCTCATCCGAATAAGGATCACCTTTGACTCAGTATCCCCGGGGGCAGAGCTTCCGATATGGAGAAGTTTGTGACCAGATTCAAACTCCTAACACAAGGGATGCGAATCCAACGCCCTACCAACCAGGCTATCCCGACCCAACAATTACAACTATAAAGAACTACTATAAAGGTGAGAAAGTTAGTTTTTAACTAATTAATAAAAAAAAAACTAATGAATGAATATTCGAAAAAACTGTATTAACATCAAATGTCATCTACTACAAGTTTAAAAAAATGTAATTGAACTTGAGTGGATGGACAAAAATTATTTTACTAACGATTGGAAATTTGAACAAGATTTATACGTATATATAGGAAGAATGTGAGCTAATAGTAAGAATTGAAAAAGACTGGCAGCATAAAATTGTGATAAGCCGTTTTTGATATGTATCTATCAGTTAAATGTGTTGAGTTGCTTTGATTACAAAACCCTGTCTTCGGATTTCGAGAATTGAGAACAATTTCATACAGGAATTCGTTTTTTGTTAAATGGAGCCCTTCTGCTTATTCTGTTTTGTGTCAGAACTTATTGTTGTTGAAGTTCAGGCAATGAACTTGATTATTCAACTACGATTCAAAATTACTGTCCATTCTCAATAAACGTTTATGTTTTTAATTTAAATGTTACCGCTTTAATTTCGGGCGATTTTCGATTTCTCTTTCTAAAAATCGGTCTATTTTTAATCGCTATTTTTATGCGGTACTTGTGGCAGACATTTAACAACTTTCAAATTGTAGAGAAAAGTTTTCAATATCATTTATATATATGCAGAGAAAATAGAATCAACTATATTCTATTCTTTCTATCTTGAAAATCGAGTATTTTCTATTTCAGTGCAAATTCTTTTAAAACTTGGCAGTGAAAAAAACATTCAAGTTAATGATTGAACTTTCAGCAAAGTTAAAATCGTCATTTCTTCCAAGTCGATTACAATAAAGTGCTAAATCTCTAAAGGCTGCTTCGCAACACGAGACTTTCTATTGCAGAGAAACTACAGGGTGATCTGAAAAGGACTGACATGGGAAGGCCTTTCTCGATTACTTCAACACTTGTATAGCATTGCAAAAAAGCCAGTTTTACGAGAGTTAAAATTCAAAAGAAAATACTTTAGAATGACATAATTTTGCTTGTGAGTAATTTTTTCTCTTATTTTTAAAAATTAATTTTAAACCAAATTTGACCAAATGTTTTATTTTATTATTTCTATAAAGTTCAGATAAGTTTTATTGTTCCGACAGGGCTGCCAATCGCTTTTATCTACGTTAAAATAACAATAAAAAGAAATTCTTTCTTTGAACGCTATCTTCAAAATAGATTTTTTCCATTTCTATTTCATTAATGTGATAGCCCTTTTAGCCTAGTTTTCTTTCTATCAAACCTGTGATATAAAATCAATGACTGATCAATCGAGCCAAATGAAGATCTCACACACGGACCAGCTTTAATGTTTTGAACAAGAAAAAAATTAAATGCTTTTTTAATTGAATAACATAAATAATATGTCAGGTCAAGAATTTTTTTAAATACAATTCTTATTTGTTACTATAAAATAGATGGCGCTTCAGCTTCAAAAGTTGCGAATCGGTGAGAAAGTAATGGAATTAATTTGATAGTTATACTTTACTCAAAAATAATTTGCATTTAGCAGACGTATCATAGAGCCCATTATTGTAGCGAATACAAGCAGCAGGAGAATTTAACTCACTCTCTAATTTTCAAGAACCATATTTTTTTAAAATATCAGGAAAACATCAGATTTTCAAGTTTAATTGGGTAAGTTCTTATAATTCATTCCATTCATTCGTTGTTTTTAGTTTTCATAAGCATCAAACATCAATAATATCATATAAAAATGGGGATTCCAGGTAGTCTAGGGGTATAACACAATTTCGTCGTGTTAATAAAACTAAGGTATGTGACTACGCTCAAGAGGAATTTTTTTTATATCTCTTTGTAAAACTGAAATATTTTTCAATCTTTACCTTAAAAAATGAGAGATAGTCTGTGAAATCTAAATAAACCAATTGTCAACCAATGTCAGAATTAATTTTTAAAAAATTGGATTTTTTTTGGTTGAAAGAGGGATAAAGGAAAAACTTTATAATTAATAAATTTGTCTAACGATTTGTTCGAAATCTTGCAGATTGTTCAAGAATTGTTATGCAATATAGATATTAAACTAAAAGAATAATCTGTATTTGTGCCCAAATATCGAATGTTGGGAATCCAATGTAAGATACATGAAATGCTAAATGTTTTCGCATTGTGAATCATCAAAAGAGCTATAAAATAATTTTAATTCTTATGTTAATAACAGCCCAGGAGCTGCAGAATAAAAGGAGAAATTATTATACCGAATTTGACCAAAAGGTATACTTTAGGTTTTAATTTAAATATTTTCCCTAACAGAATTCTGCAGAAATTGAGAATTTGAGAAAATACGAAACATTTAACATGCAAATATAAAAATCAATGTAACTTCAATATTATATATATATATATATATATTATATATATATATATATATATATATAGAAAAAAAGATCAAAATGAAATCTGCTATGCATATTTCAATTTATCATGTCCGAACACCATCTCTTGGACGGCCAAGCATCACGTGCTCGTGCAAGTTAAAAATATATTTTTATTCATTTTAATTGCTTCATTGAATGAGTCATTTTAGTGTGAGTCATTAGTAATGAGTCATTTTTAAAAGACCCCCAAAAAACTTTGTCTCGCATTGATTGTTAAAAAAATCACATTTCCTCTTTATTTCATTTCACTTAACCACGTGCTCAAAATGACATTTTTATAGGTTTTATTAGCGGCAGTCATTAACTTGTTTTTTTTAAATCTGAGTTTTTGTAAATGCAATGGCAATGCGTTATTAAAAGCTGATTTTTTGAGATGTTCGCGCAGATCATAAAATTTCAATTTTTCGACTACGGAATTTTGTTGACGCCAGAAAATCTCATTCCTAAAGCAATATCATGTTCTGACATGATAAAAAGAAACTTTCCAACATAGTCCAATAATTAAACTGAAATAAATTATTAACGTGTTAAAAGTTCATTGAAATGTAAGATTAAATTGCCGATCCATTTAAAGAAAAGTCTTACAATGGAAACAGCCAAGAATCCCAAAATATCGAAACAACCACGAATCTTAAGAATTGTTTATACTAATCAAAGAGTCAACGAACAATATTATTCAATGTCTTTGCAATTCTACCTTAATGGGTACTACCAAGGAAGCGACCTGATCTGTGATGAAACAAGTATTGTCCTCATCAGCAAGACAAAGCTCACACTTCAAGTGTCTGTTACAGATTTCTTCTCCACCAGATGGCACTGTTCAGAATCTTCTTAAGTACCTGAAAGTAGGATGATTCGCGTGTCAAGAATCAGAAACATCTCAATGGAAAGCAAAAGGGGGTCTAATAATTCGTTTCTAAAGGAATTATTTGCCGGCTTTCTGGCACAGAGGTATCGTGTCTACCTCGTGTTCTGGGAGTCCCGGTTTCGAGTCTTGGTTTGGGCATGGTTGTTCTTCTGTGTGCTGTGAGATGTGTGACTGTGCCCCTCTGTAAAAAGGGGCAGTGTGGTGACAAATGTGGTGAGTATGTAGCTAAGTCGTACTCTTGGCCCAAGTTGGCGCTACTTCAAAAACAAGAGACGCTCCTTTCGGCTTAAATCTGCTGCTGTATCAGCAGGGGGCTTGCCATAAGTAACAATAATAATAAAAAAGGAATTATTTTATTGCAAATAATATACATTATCTCATGCAACTTTTAATGAGAATAAATAGTTGAAAAGCCTATCTATTAATTTTCTATTAAAGTGATTCTGCACTCCCCAAGAAAAGCCCATAGTGAAACCTTATCACTTCATTTTGCCCCCCCCCCCTTCCCTCTATGTGGTTTCTGTTCATTTCTCATGGCTAGGTCAAGACTGAAGGAATTCAGGTTGGAGACTATAGATTCAGTGAAAGCAAAAGGGGTGGAATCAATGAAAAGATTTTAAAGATATGAGATGAAGAACGGCATTGAACATTAGAATGTTTGTATGAAGCGGTGTAGGGATGGTGTCATACTAAATTAATTTCGAAATTGTTAAAAATTAAATATTCAAAGTTCAAAACATTAATCCAGTTATTTTTTAACCGCATTTCTTGTTTAATGAATGGTTTTTAAAAAGGTAAAAGACAAGTTTTGAAAGAAATAATATCGATTTCTTTTAATTATTATCAATATAAAACTGAGTTTTAAATAAAATATAAGCTGCCATTTTTTTCCACAAACAACAGAACTTCTTGATAATTTAGAGAAAGTTGTTAATTTAAACTTTTGGACAAAATTGGAATATGCTACTGAGTTTAATAGGTGACTTTTGACTGCTTAATAAATTGTTTCTATCTCTGATCCATAAATTTTTGGAAAGAAATAATTTTAAATAAATTTTAACATGAAAAAAGTAGCATCTAGATGGGAAGCGATTATCAAAATGATTCCATTTAAAGTATGAATAATTAGTAATTCCACGTCACCCAGAAATTTCATGAAAAAGAAAGGATTTCAAACCTTAATAAAAATTATGAGTGTAGAATGCTGCTGATTTTTTTTACTGAATTAAATCCATCTTTTACAGGTCTCGTAAGTTTCAGGAAAATATTCTTATGAAAAGAAGAAAATTAAAATAGTTTATTAATTATTTATTAGAATCTATGAAAATCGTTTGCGATGCTTGAAATTGTTAATCTAGAGAAATAATAACTTTACTTTGCAATCTACAACTTTTTACTATAGAGGGCGCGGTTTGTCTTAGTAATAAATATGATTTAATTAATTTTCAAAAATAGTTAAATCATTTAAAAAATAATTTAATTATTGTTGAAAGAGGAAACTAGATGATCAAAATCACAAATTTGAAAAAACTATACAGAAGCATGGAAGATATATGTAATAAAAAATGTATGTAAAATAGGCAAAAAATAATAAATACAGTGATTTGATCTGAAATGTCTTTGAGAAAGATAATTAAAATCCAAATTCTACTAAAAATGAATATTTAATCAGATAATTTTAACTTGTTATGATTGGGCCATATTTTAATTTAAGTGAATTCATATGGTAGATTGATTTACTTATGTGGCTGGTACGGTGGCAGGTTTCCGACTAGGCTAAAAAGGCAGCTGCCTATAATTAATAGACTGAAGAGGACCTCAGATTGATCGATTAAAAATAATATTAGTCTAGTTACCAAACAGCTGAATTTATGAAAAATGCATATTCTATGTATTAAAAGATTTAGGACAATATTGATATTCTGACTAAAATTGATAGGTCCTTATACGTTTCGTTACATTCAATCGTTGTTTATAAACATTAGGTACTTTACCGTTAGTTGGGAGAAAGCGAAAAATCACCAAAGAAATTTGGCAGAATTCTTCGTTATTTGGCAGTTTCTCTCTTGCTCCCGGCTAACGGAAAAGTACCTAATGTTTATAAATACTGAGTTTCATCTTAAGAAATATTTTTTACAAATGTGAATGTCACACAATCAGAAGCCGTATAAATAAACAAATAAATGAAAAATAAGCATTTTAATACGTAGGCGAAAAATAAAAAAACAAAAGATTGAAATGAAATCTGCTATGCATATTTCAATGTATCATGTCGGAGCATTCTTTCTGGAACGGTCAAGCACCACGTGCTCGTGCGAGTTAAATTATGTTTTCATTCATTTTCATTGTTTCACTGAATGAGTCACTTTAGTATTGCAAACGATCCAAAAAAAAACTTTGTCTCGCATTGATTGTTAAAAAAAATATTACATTTCCTATTTATTTCATTTCATATAATCGCGTGCTCAAAATGACATTTTTCTAGGTTTTATTTGCTGTAGTTATAAACTTATGTTTTTTTAATCAGAGCTTTTGTAAATGAGATGGCATTACTTTATTAAAAGGTGATTTTTTGAGATGCTCGTGAAGATGATAAAATTTTTGTTTTTCGCCTACGGATTTTTGTTGACGCCTGAAAGCCTCATTCCCAACACAGTATCATGTCCTGACATGATAAAATATGCATTTTTATGTAATTGAAATAAAAAAATTGTACGAAAATAAATCCCTAGAATGTTGATTAAGTAAGCAATACATCGAATTAAGAAATTCATTTGTTGAGCTTATTAAAAGAGAGGTATCATAACTAAGAAATGCACAAAATCCTGCATCTGCCAATGATTCGGAAGAGGAATAAAACTATGAGAACTCGCTGGAAAGAAAAGTAGGAAATTAAAATTTACTGAAAAATTGAGGATTTATGGTATCTTTCCTATTGGGAAGACATGGAAATAACCAGTTCTTTGAAATTTTTTTCGTCATTCTAAATACTATTTGCAGCAAAAAAATCCATAAAACAATTCACTAATATTTTTTTTCGTGCTAAAAATGAATTATCACTAATATCTCTGGAATATGTCTGGTGGCGGATTTAAATATTTTGTGACCTTAGGCCATCTGCATTATGCATTATGAGGTCCTGCCTTTTGATAAGATGATCAGTTTAGTTTTACATATCCATACATTTTTCACAAATTAATAAATTAGAATTAAATATTATTCACTGTAAAAATATATCGTCCTTATTATCATGTCCGAACATGATATTGTTTTGGGAATGATGTTTTGTGGCGTCAACAAAAATCCGTAGGGAAAAAAATAAACCATTTAATCCGTAGGAGAAAAATTGAAATTTTATTATTTGCACGAGCATCTCAAAAAATCAGCTTTTAATAACACGTTGCCATTTCATTTACAAAAGCTCTGATTTTTTAAAAAATAAGTTAATGACTACAGCAAATAAAACCTAGAAAAATATCATTTTGAGCACGTGATTATATGAAATGAAATAAATAGGAAATGTGATTTTTAAAAAAACAATCAATGCGAGACAAAGTATTTTTGGATCGTTTGCAATACTAAAGTGACTCATTCAATGAAACAACTAAAATGAATAAAAAATATAATTTAACTAGCACGAGCATGTGGTGCTTGGCCGTTCAAGAAACTGTTTTCTGACATGATACATTGAAATATGCATAGCAGATTTCATTTTAATCTTTTTTTTAATAATCCGTCTTACCAGTATCTACATTTGTATACAATATTATTGGTTCAGAGTTTAGGACTAATTACTAAGTGAATATAATGAAATAAATAAGACCGACCCCTTGATAGTTTTTAAAAGATATTTAAACATTCACAATTTTTTTGTAAACTTATTTATTTAGTAAAAAGGAAAATATTCTTTGATCGGCTTGCTTGATGTCCCTTCTCATCTAAAATCCTTGACTGACCACGACAAATCTTTTGGGAATCTATTACAAAAGAATGATTCTGTTAGCGCTATCAAATCCTGAGTGTCAAAATTAGAAACGGCACACATTTTGTTCAAAGACACACAAGACATCCGGCTGTTGACTTTTTTTTCAAAACAGAGGAATTTAGATCGAGCGGTGAGAAGCAAGGAAACGACTGAGACACTGCAATTTACGGTTGCGTAACCTCTCCTCTTTGTCTGACAGAAGAAGGCACAATGGCACGACACCACCGATATTTGGTGCACAATGTCTACCACCAGCATCAGAAAGCGACGTCTGCCAGCAGAGTACTCGAGGAAGTCCTGTTCGTTGCAGCAGCAATAACGTTTCTGTTGAAATGTCGCCGCATCCTCGAGCATTCTATTTTTCTTCTTCATACCCCTCCTTACAAACTCTCGACCTTCTAGGAGCTGGTAGTAACTCTCCCATCAATCATTGTCAGGACGCTCGAAATGAAGAAGGAAACCCACTCGAAGCTGTAATTCAGTATTTTTAAAATTCCGCGTTTTATTTCGTAAACAGTGATCAATCTCAATATAACGAGCAATATCGGGCCGTACTTACACGCATCGTCTGAGCGATATTACTGATGCCACAATCGCGGTAGGTAATTTTGTTACTTTGTGTCTGAAGCAATTCCTCCTTCACTATTTCTTTTTTTTTTCTTTTTTGAAGAGGCCGTCTGCATATTTTTTTTCTGTCCGTCTCTGTGTATGCGCGGGTTCCTTCGCCACCTCCTTCACTAATTACTGCCGCTGCGAATTTTGATACAAAGAAACACAATGTTGTCATATTGTTTCACATTATCAATCACGTCTGGTTCCTACTGAATTGTCTAGATGTCTTCCGATGTGGCGTTTGGTTTTCCGCCGAGATGGAGAGACAAGTGAAAGGGCCGCTTTATTTTCAGCAATCGCGGCCTCCCTCACGCTCTGTTTAAGTGGAGCATGAATAAGTGCTGCTGAAAAATCGGAATAATTCCGGTTTTTATCTTTTTTTTCAGAACAAATCGATCAGTTTTCAAGAAAACGGTGCAATAGACTCAAATCGAAGGATTCGCCGAATTCAATTACCATAAGAGGGTAAAATTTAAAAATTTATATATTAAAAGCCAACGGCGATATATATATATATATATATATATAATTGCATTTAAATCTCTTTAAAAAGGTTTCAAAGTTTTCTTTAAAAACAATTGATATAATATTTTTGTGTATAAATATTGCAGTTAGGAATTGGAAGATATACCTTCAGACGCTCTTTTAAAAACATGAGTGACTGTCGGCTTTCTGGCACAGAGGTAGCGAGTCTTCCTCTTGTTCTGGGAGTCCCGGATTCGAGTCCCGGTTCGGACATGTTTGTTCTTCTGTGTGCTATCTGTAAGATGTGTAAACGTGCCCCCCTGTAAAAAGGGGCTGTGCAAGCGAATGTGGTGAGTGTGTTGCTAAATCGTACTCTTGGCCCTAGTTGGCGCTACTTCAAAAACAAGAGACGCTCCTTTCGGCTTAAATCTGCTGCTGTATCAGCGGGGGGCTTGTCCAATATGGCAAGTGCCATAAGTAACAACAACAACAGCACATGAGTGGCTGGAGGTGGTGGGAAGAAATACGATCACTTTTGCCTTTTGCTTTAAGTGGGACAAATCAATATTTATAAATAATTATTCAGGAATGAAGTGAGATCACTAGATCATTATAAAACCACTTGAAATATAAATACAATGTCCAGAAAGCAAAATTATTTTTTAATTTTTTGATTATTTAGTATTTGCTCTAATTGTGTATTTGCAACTAACTTCGGGAAAAGGAACAACTGAAATTTTGCTTTTTTTACCCATTTTCGACAAATAGATTATTTGTTTACAGATATTTGTTATACCTGAATTATCGAACTTATGCCATTAATTTTCTTTGAAAAAAATAATTTGTATCGCAGCATAGGATTACTTTTCATTTTTTCTTTTTATTGAAAATTGTTGCTTTTAGTATCCCCTTTTAAGTACCATATGGATAACATGAAGAAAAAAAAATTAGAAATAGGTTTGTTTATTTCAGGTAAAACAAATCAATATTTTCCCCTGAAATCGCATTGATCAAGGGTGAATTTAGACATTTTGCGTCTCTAAAGAGTGAACATTGTCAAACTCATCCTTTTCATCAATTTAGTTTGCGTTTCAGCATATTGTTAACTCTGTACGTTTAGTAGAGTTTATTTTTTAAAAAATTATTTCAGTAACTTTGTATGATAAGTTTCCTTTTATTATATGGATACATATGGTTCAGTTTTACAATATAGTATATGTATTCATAAATTAAAAAAAAGATTTTATTTCTTTATTTTGATTTATTTATATTTGAACACAGGAGTAACCAGGATTGTTAACCGTAACTAGACTGTTTAACCGTATTAATTAATTAAGACTGTTTAAGTGCAAGCATATTAAATACTGTACTAAGTGAACAAAATGAAAGAGAATAGTACATGAATAATTATATTTGATGAAATGCTGATACTATTCTTACATTTTAAAATCTATTGAATTTTATTTTCAGACTTTTGTATGTTTTACTAACAATTCTTTTGGGATTTAGGCCAATAACAATTTTTTAAACCTCTTTCGGTACTTACGTATTATACCGTTCAACTTTATCGCCAACTTTGAAATCATCGCCAATGAGTCACTTAACCGCCAATTAGGGCAATTCGGCAATGGTGTAATCCGTTGATCTATATCGCCAAATTTAAATCCGTCGCCGATGAGTTACTAAACCTTTGTCGAAGACGTTTATAATACGTAAGTACCTCGTTTTCACTGCCTTCCTCTCAGCCAAGCAGTTTTAAACTATAGTCTATGCCATAACTTATATAGTTAATTGCTAAGAACATTTCCACCTTTCAGAAATTTACTAAGAAAATGCATGAAAATATATCTTAAAAATCAACTGGTATTTTATAAGACAAATTTTTGCAAACACTGGAAGAGAAATACATAACGTTTAAATGCGATAAAATATAATTCAAAAAATTGAATATTCTAGATTTTCAATCTTTAAGAATAGAACTTGCTTTTAGAATCTGTTTTGTATGTTTGAAAGAGTACTAATACACTTAACACCTCACCACACCTCCGTTTCTACGGCACAAATGGCTCCTTTAGGTATAGATGTAGGTGGACTTTACTACCCCTCCCCCCGAAAAAAGCATTTCACAGTAATCTGTTAGAAAGAAACATACAAAAGGCAAAATACACAGACATAAAACATAACAATAAATGATAAAATTTGAGTGAAGAAGATTTGTAGTACAACAAAAATAGAGGATTGAACATCATAATGTACAGTATGAATGAAGATATGAAGGAATAAAAAAATTAGTAACTTGAAGGGTTAAAAGGATTTATTAAAAAATACGAGATATTAATTGATGCTTTAAAAAATTGATGAACTTAATCGAACTGTGACAGTTCTCCATGATCAGTTAGAAATCTAATCATGTTTATGATTCTTTTTTTGGAAGATGAATTATTAAGGACTCTTTTATACCGAAGACTTTCTGGCGAAGAAGAGTGTTTTCGAAGGTACCATGAAAAAGTAAAACGGCAGGATATTGAAAAATGGATGGGATCACCGAATACTAATATAATCACGTGAACATTAAATCTTCTAAATTATCTTAGAGACATACATGTCAACCTAGGTAACATAGATCTCGGTTGATGACCATTGACCATAATTCAAACTCTATTCAAAGAGTCAATGACTCGATGTCGAACAATGGCCTTCATTCAACTAAAAAATAATAAATATTTTTTTAAAGTTTATGGTGCTATTTATTTTATATCCATATAGTATAACCATTTTTTATCATGTCAGAATATGAAGTTATTTTGGGTTTGAGCGTCAACAAAAACCGGTAGGCGAAAAGTTGAAATTTTATTATCTGCACGAGCGTCTCAAAAAAAAAAAAATCAACTTTTAATAACGTGTTGCCATTGCATTTACAAAAGCTATTTTTTTTTAAAAAAATAAGTTAATGACTACAGCAAATGAAACCTAGAAAAATGTCATTTTGAGCTCGTGATTATATGAAATGAAATAAAGAGGAAATATGATATTTTTTAAAGACAATAAACGCGAGACAAAGTTTTTTTGGGATCGTTTGCAATACTGAAGAGACTCATTCAATGAAACAATTAAAAGGAATAAAAAATATAATCTAACCTGCACGAACACGTGGTGCTTGGCCGTTCAAGAAATAATCTTAAGACATAATACATTGAAACATGAATAGCAGTTTTCATTTTAATCTTTTAATAAGTAGTTTTGTTAAGCAGCACAATTTTAAGCAAAAGTTCAAAAAGTATTGAAGTCGAGAGAGAAATTTTGTGATATAAATTTTTCCTTTTATTTAGGTGAAATGAAAAAAAAATGGATTGGATTAGGCTATTAGTTTAAATAGAATTGAATAAATTTTATGCAAAACATAAAATTATATTCCACACTTGTTAAGATAACAGACAAAATCTTCTCAGCTCTTTATATAAATATCGACAAATTTTTCCTAGACAGAATAAGAATAACTAAAGAATGAATAACGATGTGAGCAGGACATCATTATTCTGTCTAGGTCAAAAAGAATTTGGATACTTTTCAGAATAACTATTAGTATCGCAGATTGATCATTGCAATTTTCACTATACCTCTTTTTGAGCGAATATAATGCGAAAAATTTTAATCCTTTTCTTATTTATTCCTTATTTTTTACATGAAATTATTTCACTTCTCTTTCTTAAATCAAAAGAAAGTTGAAACACTTATCGTGTTTCTAACAGTGCTGACTTTAAATAGATTTTTTCAATTGTAATTTTTTCAATTGTATTAACTTTAAGTTTAGAAAGAATTAATCAAAATATTAGTATTTATTTAGGAATAAAATATAAAAGTAAAGATAAAACAATGTAAATTTTATTTGTAAATCAAATGAATTCGGAATATGCGAATTTATAATGTTCATAAGATTTAATGTATGTTTATTTAACATGACAAATAAAACTAGATGAGCAAAAGAAAAAGAGAACAAGGGCGCCAAAATATGTATTCAAAGTAATTTTTTCATGGGAAAAAAGAACTAAAATCGGAAAAGTATGAAATGCCTAATGAAAATGCTAATAAGAT
This sequence comes from Argiope argentata, assembly GCA_026289955.1. Lineage (NCBI taxonomy): Eukaryota > Metazoa > Arthropoda > Arachnida > Araneae > Araneidae > Argiope > Argiope argentata. The sequence goes on from JAOUZG010043906.1 coordinate 2,296,239, forward strand.
ACAACAAGAAAATTCTATAAATATCAAAAGAGTAAAATAAAAATGTAATATTATTAGTAGTTGACACGTTTTTTTAACTTTTGAAAGTGTCTACAGACGAGTTTGTTTTATTCACTAAATTGCTGATGTCGTATCCTTATACATGGTCTCTTTGGTCTAAATTAGTATTCTTCAAGTGGAGTTCCTAGATCAGAATAACCAAATAATTCCAAAGTTTTTTTAAAATAGGCATTAAAAAGAACAGATTTGTTTAACTTAAACACTAATTTCTCGTTAGTTTTAACAAGAAAATTTCAGTAAAGCAAATCCTAATAACATATTTCCTTTATCCCTACCTCATCTAATAATAAAAATGAATATATATGTATTTGCATGTAGCCTGTTTTCAATCTTCAGGGAAGACAATCTGTTCTAAAACTACTTTCACTCGAAAATAATTTAGAAGTGGGAATGTGAACCTGGGTACGAGTTTTGGATGAATGAAACAAAAAGGGATGAATTGGTCGTTTGCACTTAAACAGCATTATGATGTTACAGGATTGATCTTTATTAAAGTGGTTCATGTATATAATAAACAGAAATACATAAGGTAATCGTATTAACATTGTTTAATGTCTATTTGGCGGAACTGGGGATTTAATTTTAAATTATTTATCTGAAATTAAATAATAATCCTAATTATTTCTCAATATCTAATAATTCTACAAGGAAATCTCCGTATTAATATCCACTAATTGCTTTCCTATAACTACATCTGTAATAATTATTATTACTTCATATTCTCTACTTTTGAATTGTGTGTGTTATTTATGAGTAACTAAATGTTTTTCGTCTCCTACTTTTTTTGTGATTTCTTGTAACTCCATTAATATTCCGTGAATTTCAATAAATTGTGGGTAAAAACAATTACAAAAGTGTACAAAAATACATTTTAGGTATTGTTGTACATAATTAAATCAAAGTGAATATTGATTTAAAAAAATAAGCCCTTTTTTGTCTAACAGAACCTTTTTTACCTACACAAATAAAAATATTTTAACACTTTTATTTTATTATTTATCGTATAATTTACCTATTAACCATGAATTTAGTGGTAATGTTTTTTTTAAGTTGCGAATCCATGTAATAATGCTTTTCTTTTCAAAATTTCTTGTTCCTTTTTTTATTATGTACTTGCCATGCACTGTTTATTTTCAATTTTAATAGTAGCTGGTTATCATACTAATATTCATCTTTTTATGTCTGTGTTCTTTTTTATGTCTAGCCGAAATCTTTCATTTTGCTCCTCGCTTACTGCTTCTTTCTTTACCTTTTCTTTGAAAAAAGCCAGAGGAGAATGGAGAAATAGAATTTTTAAAGCTCATATTACATCCTAATATCGGGAAATATGTGATTATCTATTCTATAAAACATTTGTAGTATAGATTTTTTTATTTCCAAGTAAATTATATACTATTGGTTTGACAATATTTTCGGTTTCTTTCTCGTTTATTTCCAATTTTAACTTAATTTTTAAAAAAATCTTATTTAACTTTTTATTATTAAGCACCCCAAAAAATTCATTCTATGAGACTTGATTTGGATATGTCAAGGAACCGTTACCAAATATTAATGAAATATTCTAATTCTTTAAGTAATACATAACAAATTGTTTTAAAAGCTCTAATTTTATATTAAGATTTGGGAATACAAGCACTTCGGGATCAATAAAATTCTCCGTTTAATATTTTTGACTCCATGTTTTAATGCCTTACTTTTGACCATTCTTTATATTAAATTTCTTTTTACCATATTTCATGTACGATTCACAACAATAAATAGGTGGTTTTCGTATAAACACCCTATTAAGCAAACAATATAGATGTGGGAGTCTAATCAAATCTTCCAAAAAATGTTAGAATCTTAGCGAGGGTTTTAGTGGAGAGGTGTCTAGGTTTTTTTAAAAATATTTACGGGTTCAGTTTCTAAACTAAGATTAAAATAATGCAAACGAAGGACGTAGAAACTTATTAAAAATAAAAGAATTTATTTAAAGTTAATGGGAAGAATTTACAAGGGGAAGTATTTACAGGGAATAATTAAATGAATTAAAACATGAAGATATGAAAGAAACAGAAAATTAAATAATTCTCTCAAGGTGGACGTTATGAATAATAAAAAAAAGGCATTATGTGACTGAAATATCTTACCGCGTGGCTTTGCGACAAGGAAGCACAAAAACGCGAACCGTCTTTATCGAAGGAAGATTAGTATTAGTACCTCTGCCTGAATATTAATTGTGATAATGTTTCAAAAGCGCGATAGATGGAGCTGTTCTGGATTGCCGTTTTAATTAAAATTATCGTCCTCTGGGAAATGATTTAACCTCTTTCAATTCTCGCTTTGAATTACGTCTTACAATGGGACAACAGAATCAAATGTTATTAAAACAAAATAGCTCAGTGGGGTATCCTACATAGATATCACGCTCTTATCGTCAGTTGGGTTTCCTAACATGAAAACAGTATTGAGAAGAAATTTAAGAATTTCATGGCACTCTTTTTAAATCAGCTGAATGCCCATTGGGTATTCATACCTATAAGCATACACGACCGTCATCAAGTTTGTACTGCATATTGAAGATTCTCATGAAACTTGAATTACCATTACAATAAAGAAGTTCAGCTTAAAAGAAAAACGAAAAAAAAAAAAAAAATAAATAAATAAAAACTTTCCTTCTCTTCATTTCCAGATTAAGAAACTGATGAACGAGAAAGCACTAAATTTTCCTACTTCCGTCTAAACCCGAAACTTGTACGGCACGTTTAGAAAGATTAAATCTCTGACTAAATAATTTAATTTAGATTATGAAAGAATAGCGTTTCTTAGTTACCAGTTACATTATTTCCTCACTGGCACCCCGTTTCTGTATTACCAAAATTATTTTCCATTGTATCTAAAATTGACAAAGCAGGGATACTGGGTCTTTTAGATATAATAGATAACGCAGTTGTGATAAATTGAATATTAGTTACTTAAGGAAAATTCTTGCCTTTGTAGGATGAGAGAAATTAAGACTCATATTTAATGCAAATGCATTCTATTGAACGAAATAATCTTCTTAATTATCCAAACGAATTGCAAGCTCATACTATGCGTATCTATAAGTCCTCATCTTTAGGAATAAAACTTTCACTATTGCTTGCGTAACATAATCTTTGTTATAGAAAAAAATAACCAAAAGTCTTAAAATTGTATCCTTGGCCAAAAGTAAATATGTCTGATATAACAACGTCCGAGAAATAAAGACTTGATTAAGAGCTTCACGTACAAGATTACTGAATCACCACTTTGATTGCTACCACCTTATGAATCTGGTGTTGCCTTAAAAAAAAGGATAATTCCAATTTTTCTAACAGGTACCAGTTGCTTCTGATCCAGTGAATCTACAACTCTGCAGCTGGGATAAGAGGACGTAAAGTGCGGCAGTCTCTCCACTATCTAGGATTTAAATTGCACAAGATCAAAACTAGTTCACAAAAGATACAGTTGCCTTCTGTAGAAATACTTTTTGTCGATTGTTTTTTTGGTATTTACGTATTATACCATCCAATTTTACAGCCAAATTTGAAGTCATCACAAAGAGTTGCTAAACCGCCAATTATGGCAATCCGGCAATAGGATTTAATCTTTATCCGCTGATCTTTATCGCCAAATTTAAATCCGTTGCCAATGAGTTATTAAACCGTTGGCGAAGACGGTATAATACGTAAGTACCGTTTTTTTTAGTGGTAGGTGTTACAGAACTAAAAGGCAACCAATGATGTTGCTTTAGTGGTCATTGTATATATAACACCTATATCTCATCTGTGTATGTGGTCTTGGAATGAATTTTTCTTGTGGAGTTATGGCAATGAAGACCCACTGTATTCTTTTTTTCCCTTTGGCCAATCTGAGAAATACCTACTAATTGAGTTTTCAAATTTTTCCAGCGTTATAAAGAAGCGACTGATTGGCTTTCTCGGATATTTAAATGGTACATATGATGCTCGATGTCTTCGTTAAACATGGGTTTGCCGATATTAAAGGGATTTAATGCCGTTAAATTTTTTACTTAACTAGAAATCCATTTGTATTTTACAGGACAATTTGATTGCCTCATAATTTATTTATTCTGAAACTTCTATTTTTTAAAAATAAATTACATGGGTCATATTCTATACGAAACCACACAAAACCGGTATACAATTTTTTAGTTATCCAGATTTACTTAACATCCATTCATTTAAGCAACTTTTCCCGATCAACTTATTCATCATGAATATTGTTTGCATTAATTAATTGTGTGAATCTTATAAGAGGATTGTAACATGTCCACCGGTTCTCTCCTTTTTTTACTTTCTCATATACGAAGTATAGAGAAAGTATACAATAATCATCAAAAAATTCGAAATCCAGATATTGACCAATCTCTACGTTTTAGACCTCTTCAAGTTCAAAACACACATTTTTGGAAAATGCCTGGGTACTTACGTATTAAGCCGTCGATTTTTTTCGCCAAATTAAAAAACGGTCGCAAATAGATCGTCTATGCGGCAAAATTGGTTTGACACCTATTCAAAAGCATTAAAGAATTTTGGCCACCAAAATGAAATTTGGTGTTGTTGGCGGATCGACGGTCTAATATATAAGTACTAATGTCTGTCTGCAATGACAAAGGTAACTCAAAAACAATTTGAGGTAGAGGACTGAAATTTAGTATCCGTTCTTTACAAAAAATTTCCAGATGTCCAGCAAATTTTGGGTAAAGTCTGTTTGTCCAAATGTTCGCATATAAATTAACACCATATTTTCAAAATGAAGAAAGATAGATGGATAAAATTCGGTGCACAGATTCAATATCCATAGTGTAAGCACTTGTCCAGGTTTGTGCGGGCCAAATCCAATTAATAGTTGACTGTTTGTCGGTCTATACTTTTAGAAACATGTAAACGTGATAATTGAAAAACATAATTACTTCAATCTCTCTCTCTCTCTCTCCCTCTCTCCGTCCGTCCGTCCATCCATCCATATGTAAGTATGTATGTAAGTATGTATGTATGTAGGTAATGTAAAGCATTTAAATTATTTGTTGGAAACAGATAGCAGAGTCGTGGCCGAAATCATGGAGAAGACAGGTTGAATTTTAAAGTTCGTTTTATTCCACCATGGGAAGCAGGCATTATGTAAAAACTTATGGACAAGGCGTGTTCACACACAGCGCATTAGAAAATCAGGCAATTAAAGAAGAGCTTGATAACATTATCGATGTACTTAAATACTGTAAAATTTTGATAGACAGAAATTTTTTTTACGGCTTATAGAATCAAATTTCGATGGGGATTTCCTGGACACACGCTGACCCAGGCAAGAAAAACACAGAGATCTTTTTAAAGGAATGTGCTTGGCTACGTAATTCTAATCTCTCTCACTATGACTAACTGAAGTTGAAAATTAAGAAATTAATTTAAATTGAGAGCTATATATATATCTATGGTTGCAGAATCATGAACCAAAATCATGGAGAAAACACATATTTACTTTTTAATTTTGTTTTATTCAAGCAGAACAGAACAATGAGCACAAGAAGGCGGAAAGGCATAAAAAAGGGACAAAACACTTATCTCTGATCTTATATACTATGGTATTCTCAAAAATCACTCACTTGTAGATTTCCGAGAGGAATTCTTATACTTATTAACTTTATGTTGATCGTTAGACAAAGGAGTGATTCGTTAGACAAGGGAATGTAGTTATATAAGTGATTCATTATCCATCCACTGGGCCCGTGGACTCAAAGACGCATTACCGTTATAATATTTCATTTTATTTATTAAATAGAGAGAGGGGAATGGGTCAGGAAACAATAAAACATTTTAGAATGAATTTACTAAGAACTAAATTAAGACAGCATTTTAGAAAGTAATTACAATTGAAATTGCAGTTTAAAATATCATTACACTGAGATTTTGCGACTCCAAGTGTTTCAAATTTTTGTTTCAATCGGTTCGGAAAAACACATCTCAGACACAAATTCCGTTTTCGGATACTATTAAAGCATGCTTGATATTCGCCAAGGATGGCACAATAGATTTAGTAAAAATACTAAATTCACGTCAAACGTTCCTATTTCATAAATATAATGCACCAATGCCATGCCAAGTGTTCTCTGGCACGACAAGTTTATTAGAGAATAAGCGAGAAAGTTTTGGAGAAACCACTCCTTCTGGTTTTAAACAGGAAAGTCTGACAGGTATTAAAGCTGTATTATTTTAAATGTTAATCCTGTTTATTTTGTATATTCATGTTTTTTAACAAAATCCCATGATATTGTTACGAACGGGCGAGTGCCGCGGGTGTACAACGAGGTTGGCGGCATTTGACGAGGATCTTCGCACCTACCGGGTTGGTTTGGCGAAAGGAATACTCTGGTAGCCGCTCTATCGCTCACGGTGTTTTCCGAAGTTTTGCGTGCTTTTGGGCGCTCTCTCGTTCGGACTGGTTGCCGTAGTTTCAGCAGTTTTCCTCTCGGAAAAGAAGCATATCGCTGGACTAGCGGATTACTTTTCTCGCTAGTTAATAGTGAGCTGTGTTTACGTTTGCAGTTAACGTTGTATTATTGATCTCGTTGTGATTTACTGATTACTGTGCTATACGATGTGTTTTCAAGTCTGTGTTTATTGTGCGTAAGGCTTGTATTTACGCTGTAAGTGACTGTTGACTGCTGGATTCTTTTTATCTGAAGAGTTATTCTATCGAGTCATCCTGTAAATACTTGTAAATAGCTGTAAATAAATTTGTTTGTGCTGTCCTCAAGTAAAGTCCATTCAATCCGAACCCGCTAAGCTAAAAACGTAACAATATCATAGTATCATTTAGCACGTAACTGTCTGATAATCTAACGTCTAATTGTTGTTTTTAAACGAACTGGCACTTCATTTTTTTTAATTCTTCACTAGCTGCCTTTGGTGAACAGTTGATTATCTGGGAATATTAATTGTGTTTATTTTCAATCAAATCTTTAATTAATGGTTTGATTTTAATTAGATACATATTGATTGATGATAATTTTGATGAAATTGAGCGTGCAATATTCATGATTCCTTCAACAAAATATTTTTAACCATCAAAATGTGATAGATTTCATAGTCAAAAAGACGCAATTGACGCTGCCTAAGCTATACATTAGAAATAGGAATTGCTGCTAGTTTAGAAAGTTAATTTTCAGAAAATTGTTGAATTTGCAATACTACTGAGAACATGATAATATTTAGTTTTTCCAGATCGATGTCAGACTATTAAAAATTCAATAATTTCATTTTGAAAATGTAGAAAAATGTAAAAGATCGCGCAATTCAGTTGTTGGTTTCTTTTTGAATTTAAATGTCGAAAAAAAAAAGGAATTTTAAAAGAGGGGAAAACTTGAATTTATTACATACATATAAATTGGCATGAAATTTTTTTCTTTCATTTCAAAAAATATATCACTGAGTACTAGTATTTTTCATCAGATTTATTAATAAAATGTTGAAACGTTTGAAACAATTTTATCGTCTGGATTCATTGCGGTATCTCATTAGCCTCACAGAAAGTAAGAATACTTTGCCTCATAGAAAATAAGAATTTATTTACTTAGTGGGGAAAAAAATCACACACACACACACACACACACACACACACACACACACACACACACACACACACACACACACACTGGTAAAACTTCCTGCATAAGAAGTGAAGCCATGAAGAGCTTCATTCTGTGTTATATGGGGCAGCGGTGGCCTATTGGTAAGGTCTCGGCTCGTGATTAATGAGCTCGTTCAAGTTCGAGACCAGATTCTATTGAACCGTTGTGTAAGGGGATCTGTTGCTCGTGAAATCCGTCAGGCCAAACGTCCTCCCGCTGCTGTGATGAGGAGAGAGGGGTGCCAGTTCAGGTGTTGCCCTTATCATCTGACCGCTCTTCAAAATTACGAGGTCCGTCTCAAAATAGCCTTCGTATTGCTTTAAAACGGGACGTTAATATTACTAAACTAAACATGTGTTATATATAATATAATAAAACTGTATCAGTAAATAATATCGACGGGTTACGGCATATTAGTTTCGGCAAGTATATTAATGCGATTCATGGCCAAAACAAATTGAATTTCGGAAACAAATCAAGTGAATTTTGAAATGCGCATTTTCGCCACTTGCCAAAATATTTGCGTGCTTGGTGTTATGACTTTTGAAAATACATTTTCGCAAACTCTCACCACATGCCAAGCTTTGATTTGCATAACATTTTGAGAAAGTCTCGACTGTTGTTTGAGAAATATGATGAAAACGATTTACTTCTGCGTTGCCAGTTTTTTTTTCTCAATTGTATTCGAAATACTAAAGTTTCTGAGAGCTATGAGTGAGCAATTTTTCTGAGAAGAACTGGAAAACATGATTCGTTTCAAAAGCAAATTTCATAATAACCTAATTTATTTCTTTTGCTTATACGAAAGTAGTTTCAATGTCTATCTTTAGATGTTAACTTCTATTTATATTTATAAATATTTGTTTATTTACTTTTGAATAATTTTTTTAATAGAATATATATGGCTTAAATACATAATACATGATAAATTTTAGAAAAAATGTGTTTTATTTCAATTAATTAAACTAAAAGCAACTGTAAATCTAACAGTTGCATATTAATTTATGTATTTATGAAACCTTCGGATTGTAAAATAAAGAAATTCATTTGTTTCTCATTCATTCATTCATTTATTATTTGATTATTGCACCCGACTTTGATTCTATTGTTGATTTTAAAAAAAAATGTGTATCTTAAATGGTTATATTATAAAACACCATGCAAATACTGTAAATAAATTATATACAGTTACTTATTAAAACCCTTTCTTAAACTTTAACTTTTGAACTCTGACAGCTATAACTATGCAAATAGAATCTGGATGCAAATATAGGTACTTACTTATTATACCGTCCAATTTTATCACCAAATTTGAAGCCATCGCCAATGAGTTGTTATACCGCCATTTATGGCAATACGGCAATAGTGTAATCTGTTGATCTTTATAGCCAAATTTAAATCCGTCGCCAATGAGCTATTAAACCGCTGGTGATCGTTGGCGAAGACGGTATAATACGTAAGTACCAAATATGACGTCACGTGATTTGATTCCATGAATGACACAAAAAATTGACGCAAAACTATAAAACAATAGGGTTTAAATATTTATCACAAATAGATGTATATTATTATTTGTAATGAGAGCTTTTAAGATAAAGCTACGTATAAAATATTTAATCCATATTTCCTGAGAGCGAGTAAGGCAAGAAGTACAGCCAATCTTTAATAAAGAGAATTTATTTATTATAATTATATATTATACTCCTGCATTCAGATAATTCTCGCAAAGTAATCTATGCTACTATAATATTCAGTGCATATGATTTTAAAAATACGATATTTTCAACACTCAGACGATATGTGAATAATCAAAATTTGAATGTTACAATTAATTAATTTAAAATAAGGCACTTGTTTATTTTTTCAAATTTTTTTGTTACTGACCAATTTATTAATTAAATTATCGAAAGTTACCACGTGATTTTCATTTATCTTTCTCCTAAACAATTTTGATTAGGTATTCATCTATAAACTACATTGAATACCAATATTCGACGTTAAAATGAGAAAACAATAAACTTTACTGAGATGTGAATTCCATGAACTTCGTTTTACACTTCATTTGGAGTATACTATTTTCATTAAGTATTCATGCGAAACTAAAATGTCAGTCTAACCTGTGAGAATCTTTTTGTTTCTTTGAGAATGTTTTAATCATAGATTGTGTATCTTACTAACGATTTAAATGGAGAATTGAAGGTCGATATTGTTTATAAAAACATTGTTAGGAAAAAGTAAGATAAGTATTTTTAACGTCCTTCTCATTGATATTATTCAACAAATAATGGATGAATTAGTGATAACAGTCCCAAGCAAATACCATAATAAAGGTCTATCATATTTACAACAGAGTAAGGAAACAAAATATAATTAATAAAAGAAAAGCGGCGTCTTCTCGCAGTAATAAAATAATGTATATAATTTGTTAACATTGTTCAATGCTTTTTGAAAGTTAGTGTTTTCTGGTCTCCTCCCCTCTTTATAATAGAATCGTTTCTCATGACGCTGCTCAGGAGATACTTATACACTCACTTGATATTTACTGTATATCGTCCTATATTTTTCTCTTATATATTATGCAATGTATTTCGAATCTAAATTGATTCGACGCCTTTTATCTTTTCATTAATAAATTGTTTCTGTGTAAATCTTTAAAACTGAAGGTAAGGGTCTTAACGGTTGAGGCCTTCTATCAGTGATATCAAAGGATTGATTTGATTATAACAAAAAAAAAATGGTGGATAGAAAAAGAAATTCAGATAAATGTTTGTCAGATTTACAGCATGTAATGAAACAAAAAAATCTAGGTTGATCCGTAGAGAACATCACCCCTTGGCACTTTTTAAAATCGCCAACTCTCCGCTCTCTTGTATCTTATCTCCAGGAGGAAGATATCCTCCAGCGACAAGATCGGATTGCCATATTTGGCGCTAAATATCCTTGGCGAAAAGGGGGTGATACTCTCCCCTGTCGCACCAAAATTTATATTACTACTATAAATGTGAAAGTTTGTGTGAATGGATGAAATGGAGTAAGTCAATCACGACAGATAAGCTGAACGAAATTGGATGAAATTTAGCCCAGATATATTATAGTTTAGAATAGAACATAGGCTATTATTTATTACTGTTAATTAAGTGGTTATTTTTTATTAATTAAAATCTAGCTTTCTCGTCAAAAATCTTCATTTCCCCACCATCAAATATGTAAAAATTCAGTTTTTTTTCTCATGCTAATGAGGGAGGGCTTAACGTGTTTTCGACTGGTTATTTCAAACGATTCTGTTTATTTTCTTATGTTTGAAGAATTTAAAATTAAATATTGTTAATTAAGCGATCTTTCGGATTCATTCTGAAGTACTTTTGAATTAAAATAAAACACAATAAAGGACATTAAAAAGTTCTAATCTGCATTGTGTTACCCTAACTGATTTAGAAAATTCACTGATTAGCGTTGCCCCGATTGGCGTTGAAAATTCCCGCATGCGAGGTGTGTTCTGTTTTTCGAGACCGGATTCGGACTTGATTTTGTTTTGTTAGACTAACCAGCAAAACGATTGTAAATAATTAGTTTGCTGTTTTGTTTTACTTTCAGGTACACACTGTAAATAAACTGTTTTTAGGTTAATTGTGTGGGTTAAGCTTTGATATAAAACCATTTGGTGCTATGCGAGGTTGGCAATTTTCCGGTCTCGCTTTATTTGGGTTTACATTGACGGCATTTTTTTATGTTACGGAAATTCGATCTTTTTTTTATTCCCATTGATTTTTTGCTTCTGTACCTTTTCCTTTTTGCCTACTTTCATTATTTTCAATTAAATTCTTTTACGTGCATTCAATTTTTCTACATTTTTTTTAATTTTTTTTCTAAATTTCCGTTAATTTTCTGCAGAGTTCATCGAAACTTTACGATTGGAAACGCTATCACTGCCGTTCGCGCCACATTCGACCATTTCGCTAAAATTTGGCGACAAACTATTTTTTGGCGAAAATTTTCAATAGTACCATAATGATACGATTTGATGACATTTTACATTGGGATCATACCGTCAATTCTCACACATACACATCAAAATTTCTACGCGTGCGCAGTTGCGGGTAAAACCTAATGATTAATAAAAGAAAGACAGCGTCTGTTGTAAGATAAAGTAATTATGTTCACATCTTATCAACTCCACAATTGTTTAAAGTAAGGATCAAAGAAGTTCCATACTTTAACGGGGCACATGGATAATCAGGAAGTCATCTCCATATTTTTCGAATAATGAATTTAAAGTTGTCATACTTTTATGCATTTTGAAATACACTATGTCTGTTGTTGTTACTTACGGCACTTGCCATCTACAAGCCTCCGCTGATACAGTAGCAGATTTAAGCCGAAAGGAGCGTCTCTTGTTTTTGAAGTAGCGCCAACTAGGGTCAAGAGTACGACTTAGCTACACCTCTCCACATTTGCTTGCACAGCCCCTTTTCACAGGGGGGGGGGGCGCAGTGACACATCTCACAAATAACACACAGAACAAAAACCATGCCCGAACACGGACTCCCAGAACACGAGGAAGACGCGTTACCTTTGTGCCAGAAAGCCAACATCATCATGTCTTCTTTCCAAAACGACAGCACGTTCAACTGTTGAGACGAGAGGATATCCATGGAAGGAAGAAAATACGTGACCTATGAATTAATACACGACTAGATTTAATATGGTCTAGCGATCGTAATTTTAAATTTATTATTACTTATAATAAAGATGAACGTGTCTGTTCGGGCTTAAAGACGAAGACGCTTGTACTAGAACTACCAAATTTGACAAATGTATTCTTTAGAGGGTTAAAATATGCACTTCGGGGTGATTTTTTAAAATTTTCAATTAGAATTTCAATTAATTAAATTAAGCGAAGTTTCAATGCTTTTCCGCTATAACTTCCGAAAATATTATAACACAAATCTGGTTTTTACTTCATCTTAAATTACAAAAGATAATCTTTGCAATTATATCAATGTTTTAACTTTATAAGTTTCTGTTTTTAATGGGCTTTTAAAAATTCGCACAGAATAAGAATAAAATTTAACCTGAACGAGCAAGTTGTGAGCTCATGGGAAAAATTAGCTTTTATCAGCATGCTACCATTCTGTTGACAGAAACTTAAAATTAAATATTAAATTAACTCCTACGGCAAACTAAGCCTATGAAAGTGCGATATTCAGTGGATATTTCTATAAAATGGAATAAATATGATATGTGGTATTTTCTAAAAAAATACGAAAAAAAAAGCTTTCTTTAATGATTAAAATAGTCATATTATGAATTGTTTTATTTGAGGTATACATAGTTTAATATATTCAGAATATCCACGATGATCAAAGTCAGGTAATTTCTAAACTTTATTAATTAGCATGTATATCTATTAAAAAGAGTTTAAATGAAATAAATAATTACATTTAATGTAGTTTAAATCTATCATTATTATTATTTATTATATCTTTTCTGATTTACGAATTTTAAGTTTTTTATACAGATAATCTGGCCTGTGAATCCTATTTAACAAAATATTCTTGAGGCAATAATATTTTAAACTAAAAATAATTCCACTCCGATCAACTAAGTCAATAACTAAAACTGATTGATTTATGAAAATTTGAATATCACTAACATATAAAAATGGACAATTTCAGGATATCTAGACAAGTGGATCAAGGTTTTCAAAGACTGACTGGCCTAAAATTACTTAAATATTGATTGCTCTAAATTTGTAATATTCAAAACTTCATAAATTGGTTGAAAATAGAAATATCTATTTATTTAAAGTTGGAATGTCAAAAATATTTCTCAGAATATTATTTCTTAGGACCAAAGGACTTTATAAAATTTAGATTTCATTTTTTAAACTGAAACAAAATAAAATATTATTATTGATGCCATTTATAACCAAAAACTAAATTTCATGATGAATTGGATAAATTTTTGTTGAATATTCTTTGAACTATTACATAAATTATAAAAATTATTCTGTAGTGCACACATAACACTTCAAAGCAATTTGTTCTCTATGCTCATAAATTTAAAAAATGCTTATTTCAGTAAAAAAAAGAAGTTTATATTAATTGCAGTAACGAGAGGGAACATTTAAGACTAAATTATCTACAATTTTTTAAATTAAAATTTTAGGAAATCATTAGTTTCATCGAAATGTTCGTTTTCCCATATGTTATGGAATATTTTAAAGTTATTTTAAAGTTAAAAATAAATTTTAAGCTTATTTTAAAGTTAAAAATAAA